>LPNX010059750.1:296569-377450 GCA_001517045.1 Pseudotsuga menziesii
TGAGACCTCATATTATTCAATATAGTGATCACCCTTAGATTTTGGTCTTCGATGCTACCTACGACTATAAAGCAGGGCACCTAAGTACAATATCCTAAAAGCTCATTATATCTCAAAGTGACATAATCGATGTGTTGATCATGAATGTGAACAAGTCATGGACATAATATGCATATCAACAATTATACTAATGCCAAAATGGGATATGCATAAATCATGTTTGAACCAAACTTTACAAAACAATCATTGATGAGCAAGTGTGGTTATGTTGTATGTAAGGTGTCAGATGCTAGTAAGCATGATTTTAAACCATAAACTTAAATTCGCCTACCAAGTAAAAGAGATTTGTAGTCATGCTCATGTATCCTCAAGATAACTCATGAAAGCAATATAAATTAAGAAATCATTTCAAATGATAGAAGAGTTATGCCAAAAAATTAAATTAAAAAGGGGTCTTGAAGTTTGTCAACTTAGGGTAGGTTGAGGTCTTGCCAAGAAATGTTTAATAATTTCAAAAGTTGAGACTTAGAGTTAAGATTATTATGGAGGATAATTTGTTGGATCTCTTTATGGACACTTTAGAGGAGAGCATTCAACATGAAGTGCATCTCTTAGAGCCTACATCCTTGGAGAATTAACTCAATGTGGTAATAAAATTTGAAAGTAAAAGCATGGCTACTAGAAGGGTTTCCACTAACAGTTATAGAGAGTACAATGTTCCCAATCCTAACCTCATTCAACCTACATGGTTGACACTTGAATGACTACATGCAAGAAGAACAAAGGGACTATGTTTCAATTGCGATAACAAGTATAATGAGGGGCATAAGCACAACAAGAAGAAATTATTCTACATAGAATGTGAAAAATAAAAAGAACAAAAAATGACACCTTCTCAAGTTCTAGAACTATAAGAGACTACTCCAACCATATATTTTCATGCCTTGGTTGGCATTAACACTCCTCAAACTTTGAAGATAGAAGGACATATTAAAAAAGGTAACAATGTTGATTAATTTTGATATACCCATACCTTCATTAATTACAAATCATCCAAACTTATCGATTGTTTTATTTCTTGGATAACCCAATTATTGCTTGGGAATAATGCCTTTTAATTTTCAATAGCTTTGCATTAGATTTTCCTTTGAAAGCAAGGAAATTGAATCATAGGTATCTAAGGGGAATTGTCTAAAGTGCTAAGATCTAATAGCATGACATAAATGTTCAAAAGAGACATCATAGTGTAATTGTACAATTGAGTTCACTATATGTTCAAACATCTAAAACCTGTGTTTCTTTGGTTATTCAAAGAGATATTGACAACCATTCCAATGCATTTATGGAGATTCCCAAAGGTGTTTTAGTTAGTCTAGAACATGATCTCACTATTCACTTGCAATTGAGCATCCTTCTTCTTAACATTAGACCTTACATATACACCTAAGCCCAAAAAAGTGAGATTGAGCATATGGTTCAATAAGCGTTAGAGGTTGGTATCATTCGACCTAGCCAAAGTGATTTGTCTTCACTAGTAGTGATGGTTTACAAATATGACTGTTCATTGCATAGGTTGTTTGGATTATAGAAATCTACCAAGATCACCATCAAATATAACTTTCCTATTCTGATCATTGATGAATTGTTAGATGGATTGCAAGGAGAAATTTTCTTGACTAAGTTGGACCCCCATTAAAGATATCGTCAAATTAGAATGAGGGGATAAGACATCCCCAAACCAACCTTTAGAACACATTAAGGCCATTATAGTTTTTGGTGATTATTTTTTTCCTTACTAATGCACCTTCCACAATTCAAAGCTTGACGAATTCCATTTTCAAGTCCTAAAAAAATATGTGCTTGTATTTTTTGATGATATACTAATTTAGAACAAATGTTTGGAAGAGCATGTACACCATGTTGATATGGTCTTAAGACTATCAAAGGAGCATCGAGTATATGTAAATCCTTCCAAGTGCAACTTTGGAGTTTAGGAAGTGGAATATTTAGGTCATATTGTATCTAATGAGGGCATTGACATGGACCCTAACAAAATTGAAGCTATGATGGAATGGTTAGCTACAAAACACTGAAGAATCCTTGATGATACTTAGGACTGATGGGATAATAGTATAATTTTGTCAAAAACTATGGTTGAATAATATCACCTCTAATAACGCTCTTAAAAAAATATGCATCTTCTTATATTGAAGAAGAAACCCAAACTTTTGAAAAGCTTAAGGATTATGTATTTAAAACTCTTCTCCTAGCCATGTCCAACTTTAGAAAAATATTTTATTGTAGGGTATGATACCTTGGGGCGTGGAATTGGTGTAGTTTTAATGTAAAAAGGAAGGCCCAATTTACCGTGAAAGCTAGCAATGCAAATGAAAGAACTAACTAAAACCCATTTATGAGAAGAAAATGTTAGCCATACTACATGTAGTTCAATAATGGTGCCCATACCTAATAGGAATACACTTTAAGGTAAAAAACATTTAATGATAGTTTGAAGCATGGCTAGTTTATTACTTACAAATATGCTAGTTTATGACTTTGAAATCATCTACAAAAAGGGAAACAAAATTTTACAACGAATGCACTTTCTAGGAAATAAGAAGACATTAAGGCCTTACTTTGTGCTATCTCCATCCCACAAGTTGATTGGGTGGAAGAAACAAGGATAGAATGGAAATAGGACCAAAATCCATGGAATATAATTCAACTACAACATGACCCTAGTGCATTAGATAAATTTGCATGGAAGAATGATTCACTTTGGTATAAGGATTGCCTATAATTATGTAATAATTCCCCAAACAAACAAAAGGCCCTTTTGGAATATAACACTTCACCTATGGAGACACTTAGGATTTATGAAAGCCTAATTCAAGAATATTTACTAATTAAAAAATATAACTGTATTAATCTAATAAATCCAAGATAATGATCCATAAAAAAACTAAGATATACTTCAAGGCCTTTGCATCCAAGAAACAACAAATGAAAAATATTATGAATTCATTATGGACTATTATGTTAGTTATGATACAAGTAACCATGATGTTCTTAACAACACTCAACTTAGTGACAACATTGATACTATGCTATTAAAAATGTGGGTCAAAGTACCCTCTTCTTATGTAGGTGGTGTTAATGAAAAGGTTTGGAATTGTTTGACATTAGTAGGGGCAATGATTCCTTTGGACTCATGTGCATACTGGTCCAACATGGGAACGATATTGAAAGGGAGGAGCCTAAGGGTTCAATAATATGCTCATCCAATCCAAAGGTGGTAAAGGCCTCAAGGAACTCTTCGATATGGGACACTAATTTAAAAGAGGTAGGTGGAATTGAGGATTTCATAAGATGAGAAGTAGACTTACCAATCACATAACAAGTAATATTTGAAATTAATGCTAAACCTTTTGCTCGACATGAGTAGAGACTTTAGAAAGGGAGGATGAAGCTACATAAGATATTTGCAAGGGATAACCAAATAATCCCCCTAAAAATGAGTCCTTAGAAATATCAGGGCCAATGTCCAAAAACATAGGGGGGAAATATCAACAACTACATGGGGAAACACATTATATGTATTCTCAATAGGGTTAGGACTATATGTAAGTTGGTCAAGGACGATCACTTTTCTGACATGGGTAAATTGCATGGTACATATTACACATAACACAACTTCCATCATAGCACACATATATTTCCTCCCAAGAAACATGAAGTAGTATATAGGAGCATCCATAACTTCTACATTAATTGAAATAGTTTTGCTGCCTCGAGATATATGTAAATTAGCCAAGACTTTGAGTGGTTGTGAAGGGATACCATTAAAGAATTAAAAGTAATCCACAATGGGATAGGGCTAAGGAGAGCCCATTTTCTTCCAAATTGTTGATGACATGATACATGATAAATCTCCCTCACCCCGAGATGCACCAATGTATGTTGAAAACCCTAACAATAATCTTGACTTGAAAATTCATAAAATTAGAGAGATGTGATTCAACATTATTTAAATAAAATGTTATGAATGACCAATACCTCCATTAACATTGAACACGGCCTTACTTTGAGGGACAATTTGTAGCACCTCTTAACCATACATAACACAAGAGAATTGTGATAATTTGTAACAATATCATAGTCCCAAGGATTATGCTCCATTCTTTGCAAAGGAGCATTGGGCATCATCTATGTAGCATTCATCTAAAACTTAGATATTTGTAGAGGAATCCAAAAAGGACCATTAAAGGGAGGATGAAAAGTCTCCTTATTGGTAAAAGTCTAAAAATTAGGTGTCTCGTAATTATGCTTTCACGTTTGGAGATTCATTCCATCAAAATATTAATGCAAATGGTCACCTCTTTTAAAGGTGCCCCATGAGGTCGAAAACGATAAGTGCTCCACCTTGATTAAATTCAAAATCATGTTAAAGTGCTCAAAATTGTTGTAGCAACATTGGAGGTTGTTGTAAGTTAGTTTGATTAAGAAGTTAAGCCCCATTTACATTAAACAATCTCAGGACACTCATGAGTATAATTATCATACCCATGAATAACACAATAATGTTTTTTATTAATCTCTTGATTTGGTTGTGTTATCACCCAACAATTTTTCTATGGTTGTGGTAGGAGAATCACTGGGGTGACCATTTCAAACCAATATTTAGACTGTATTCTAGCCTATACAATCATAGAGGGCTCTTGTGACACCCCGGTTTTGACCCTATTTGCATTAAAAATGTATATGATGTATATATTGTAATTAATCATGGTGTGGAGCTAAAGGAAAAAGCCCCACCATCGATTTATCATTTTATGTTTCAGTGATTAAAAATTGATGCCGATGGTATTTCATGCTAGCCAGGCACATTGTAATTTTGGGACGTCATGTAAATATGCAATTTAATTATAACACCCACAACTAGCTATGTCAATGCAACATTAAAGAGTTGGGGGCATGATTTCCTAAGCAACAGGGGGGGAATAATTCAAACCCTTGAGCCAATGGGGAAAAGCCAATGTCAAAGGGGAAACCCATCAAGCTGTCAACTACCTTTCTTGTCTTATTCACCCAATCATTTATTACTGTCAGAAATTAGTTGAGGAAGTTATTTCCTTGGGATGGGAAAGGTATGGAGGTCAAAATTCGAATTGGGCAAAGCACCCATTTTGGAAAATCGTGTTTTGACTTCTTGGGCAAGTAAAAACCCAAAAATGTTTGCCCATTCCCTCATACATTCACGTCCTCCATTCCTCACGACAGTGAAAAGCTTGGAGATCTCTCTCATTCACGTTTTTTGTCTACCTGTGTGTTTTCCCTCACGTTGGCAACACTTTTCTTCATTTTCCACATGGCTGGGAAGTTGTTTTGGTAATGCACAGGGGCTAGGCTCTCTCTTGGACATTTTGTTGTTGTCTCCACATGCACACGGTTGGGGAATTTCATTTTTTGGTATTGCACAACCAATGGGAGAATATATCCATGAATTGAGGGACTAAAGGGGGCCCTTTTTTCCCATGTAAATCCCATAGAACGTTTCTAAAACAGATTGCTCACCCTGGTGCATTTTTCCACATTCACCATTTTTGTTTTTGGCTCTCAAGACGTTTTTCCTCAAACCTAGAACTTGTATTTTGTGTGTGTGCATCCTGTGCTCTAGTCTGAACCGGTTTGGAGTGGAAGAGGGAAGAATTAGCTTGATAAACCTAGTGTAGAAAGGAAACAAATAGAGAGATCAAGAGGGGTTGGTTATTCTTTCTTGCACACCCTGAAGAGCACTGAAAGGGAAGGCATGGCCTGAGGGGTTCTGTAGCAGAGAAGGGGATGTTTTCCTTGTGTTGGGTGTAGGTATTGGGAAATCCAAGCCAAATCTTGTGTAGGTGTCCATAGCTTTGTGGTTGAGCTCACTAGCTTAGCAATTCAGCCTTCCACCTCCTTAGGAGCCTGATAAACCCAAATGTAGTTTTTCCTTTGTTGAATTTTGATACCTCTTTGGCTATGAGTGAGCCTATTGCAGTTCCCTTATTCCTTGTGGGAATCATGCCTAGCTCGGGGGTGGCAGTGCTGCTGAGAGATTGATGAGTGCACTGGCCTATGGTCAGGTGGAATGTTCCAACGACATAGCTGGTTGCAGGACAAGCTTCTTTTGAAGATAAGTATCTCTTGTGTTTTATCTCTACAACTGTAATTGTTTAATGAATTATGATGAACATGTTGAATGCTTGAATCAATGTATTTGCTTTTGTTGTAGATTGCATTATGCATCTGTAAATGTGTTTATGTTCAATGCATTTTCGTTATTATTATGTTCATGGGGCTTAGATCCTCACTTAAATGATAGCACTAGCGCTGGGTCACGTCCTCTCGGACGGGAGGGGATGTGACAACTCTCTCTTTGTCACAGGGTCATTCACATATACATTTGGCTTTAAACAAGCATTCAAAAGGCTATAATTCTGAGGGGAAGGGTTGTTTGGATTTTAAAGAGTGTAATATAGACATGTATTAAATACCATTGGGCATTGGAGTCAAAGCCTGAAACATTCAAGGACTTACAACAAATAATGACTAGTGATGACCTTCGTAGTCTAAGGCAAAATAGGTGTTAGTATTCAACAAAATATCTTTGAGAGATGGCAGGGGAAAATGAGAAGAAGCCCAATGAGACAGGAGGCACCTATCTGTGGATGAATCTCTTGAAACACCTTTAGCAGAAGAAACAATGAAGGCTAATAACTGAAATGGAGCATCTAACAAAGGATGAATTCCAAGACATTTACCATACACACATAACAAACGTGTTATTTGATGTAGGGAGCACTTAACAGGAAACGAATTCCTTGCATACAACTAGGAACACATTAACAGAGACTACACATACATGAAAATGAAGCAAACAGGGGAAAACATACTGAACATTGAACACCATGATGAATCTTAAACACTCATGAAAATACTTTGTGTTACTACTTCCAAGAAAGTTGCAGAGCTACAAAACCAAGCACAGAGGCTTCAAAATATGAATGCCGAACCCTGTCTTCCTCTCTTGAGGCTGTATTTATAGTGTAATGGGATCCCGAGACCAACCTTGAAACATAGCCAAATCCAGTTACAAAAAATCAGGAATCAATCCTGCACACATAAAATCCTAACAAATTATGAGCTGGAAGATTTGCCATGATCATGAGCAAATCAGGAAAGCACGCTGGGCTGCGCGTGATGGATAAAAATAGAAAACTTGGCCTCTGGGACTCATGCTCACTTGATGAAAACAACTGTTCAGAGGATCTTCAAACATTGTGCAACTGTTTTAATCCTCCTTGCATCTTCCACCAGCGAAATTGTTCTGGACCGTTGATATGGATTGGAACTTAATCTGAGCAGCCGAAAAACAAAGCTCGTACCCGATTTCACAATTTTCCAACTTGAATTATCCCTTGCTAGTTCTCATTGTGAAATCATCTTGGGCCGTGGATCAAGAATATGCTTAGACCTCCACCATTCATCCTTTAGGAGCCTACCACATTCCACATATTTCAAATATTGTTTGGTTCGTGCAGTTGAACCAACGGAATTATTTTCCACCGTAGATCTGATTCTACCTTTGATCACCGACGTCAAAGTTTGCTGGGCCTACCAGATTTTGCATGTTGAGAAATCTACTTATCCCGTGCGCGTGTTTCTCTTTTCTGCATTGTCGATCTTAGGCAAAAACTTTCTTAGTCGTTGATCTGAGATCAAGCTGTGGGTTGCGGAAAGCGGGCTCCCGACTTTTCATAACCAAATTTATTATATTTCTGCTTTCCGCCTTTTTGCTCCCTTCTAGGTCGTTGATATGTGCGGAATCTCTCTAAACCGTCAATCCTGTGATCAAAGTGGGGACACATTACGGGCTGGCAGAAAGCGGAAATCAAGATTTCAACTTTTTATGGCCGAATTTTTGCCTTTTCTGCTTCTGCCTTTTTGCTTCTTTTTGAGCCATTGATCTTCGGTGGGAGTTTTTTGGACCGTTGATCCCACGGATCGCGGAAAATAGGATTATGACTTTTTAACAGCCAAATTCTGTATCTTCCGCTTTCCTCTTTTTCCTTTCAGCAAAATAGCAGAAAGCGAAAGGCGAAAACACTAACTTTTATAACCAATTTTTAGCCCTTTCCGCTTCCACCTTTTACTTCCCGTCTTTCCTGGACCGCTGATTTATCCCAGAGTCATCCTCAACCGTCGGATCTCGGACTGTGGAAAGCGAAAATAGGGTTTACCATCTTTTACAACCAAAATTTTCCTTTTCCGCCTTTCCACTCCTGTTTTTCCCTTGGCGGAAATGATTTGTGGCCCTTTGATCTTCTTCATTGTGCATCCAGGCCGTCCATTCCGATCACCTTTTAACCTTGATCATTTTTTTTCTTATTTAGGCATATTTATAAGGCTAAAATTTGGGGTTTTCAATCATTTTGCACTTCAAAACAATGAATAAACCCCATAGAACATGTAGAAACCACATCAATATCCTTTAGAGTCATGTGATATGGAAAATTCTCAAACCTTACTCTTTCTTTTACTGGTCTAAACCTTTGCAGGGGAATTAGTGTAGATGCATATATACAAATCTTCAAATTTTAGCACAGGTGCTAACAGGTTGCATCTAACCCTAGTTAGCATTATTGTTTCCACCAACAAGAGGTAGATTGCCTCTTTTACCCTAGTTCTTAGTATTTTTCCTATTATACTTCTTCTACCCTTGATTAAGAGCCTACTTACTTGTTTGTTGAGACAAAATTTGACTAGGTTGGAAAGACAAAAATTGAACCAAGTTAACATTGAATGAAAGTAAGGGATTAGGAGACACCCCTTGGCATGGAGTGAATGTAGTGGAAACACTTGTGGCATAAGGGAAATTTGAATTATCAACCTTGGGAATTCCATACATACTAGGATGTTGAGGAATTGTAACATGACCAAACTGGTTGGGATCTAAACCATAGACACATAATTGGAAGAAGAAAAGAGACCATTAGTTTGTGGTTTCCATAGAACAAGTGTGAGAATGGGTCCATCTGATCTAGGAGCATTTGGGATAATGGCGAATATGAAACCACATTACTAGTGTAGTAAATCCATATCTTGATCTTTAAGGATAAAATATTCTTCGCTAATGGGTTGTTGTACAATAACATCCTTAGAGATCCGTGGAAGAAGAGACTTAACAAACCAAAATAACAAAAGCTTGTTGGTCAAGGGGATCTTACACAAAATATTCCTATATTGTTGCCACTTTTGGATGTGATTCATGATGTGGGTAGAAGTTGCTTGATTCAAATTAACAAGGATCTTAATCCCAATCTCAAGTCTAACAAGAAATTCATGACAGTTCAAGAAGTTCATAGTTGAAGGAACAAAAATAGTGTAAGAACCATCTTTATAGTGCATGTACCATGTGGTTGCTACAACAATAAATGTATGTTGAAAAGGCCCAAGTTTAAAATTGTCATTCATAATATTGTTTAAGGAACACCACAAATGAAAGTTTCACACATGTCACAAAGGATCTTCTCTAGGTTGACCCTCTAACTCTAGAATTGTTTAGGGTAACTTGGTGGACATAATACGACACAATATATCATGATTAGTAGGATCATTAATTGACCATGACAATTCTAGAATGTTAATCCCAATCATAAAAAGGTAGAGCTTTAGGCCCATTCCCTCTAGTTGAAGGAGAGGTGGAGGAGGGTGAATCCCTCCTTTTGTAGCATAACCTCTATAAGCATTACCCCCTAATGAGCCAACACCGACGCTAGAGAAAATGGATGTTGTACAAGTGTTTCGAGGCACACGACTATGAGGGGGGAGAATCCTGCTAAATGAAGGAGTTTATGCTTGAAGTCTCAGAGAACATCTAATATTGTTCAAAGTAATATGTCACAATTCCTAATAAAAGTAGTTTCAAAATCTCTAAGTATTCCACCAAAGGTGATGAAATCCAATGGAGGTCAATCAAGGGTCACTCTTGCCTATCAAAGGATATCTCACTATAATTCCATGATTGATCACCATAGGGTGGAAACCTAAGGACAAGCCACAAAGTTGACTCTTCACTTTATATAATTTAGTGGGATAGAGTTAGTTTGACCCTTGTCAATAGTTTAATGATGGACATCCAAACAATTTGGTGTTGAGTAAGTAGTTACCTTTAGGTGAGAATTTCTTAAGTTATCTATATGGAAGTGGGATTCTTATTTGATTTTGCACCACCTTTCCAAGAAAGAGATGGATGTCTTACTTCTTGCACACGATGTTAAACATGTCTTTCTCGATTAATCAACTCTACGTTTCCAATTTTGATAGGACATGGAGTGTTCAAAATCACAACACAACCTAAACCCAAACCTCTATCATAATATAATCTTGATGTTCTAGATCAAAAGAAGAAAATTCCAGGTTGAATTTATTATGTAGGTTAATTTTAGGGTATTTTTCTTAATAAAATTCCCAAGGTCCATGTTCATTGACTCTCCCATAATTTTATGCTAGATAGAGGCATTGAACCAATGCATCTTGAAAAGTTATTGTTGTATAAGGTTGGAAAAGTTTGCTATTCATGTGTGATATTGTAGAAAAGTAATGCAATCAAAAGGTAAAAGATTGAAAGGGATAGATTTTCAAAGAAATATCCTTCAATTTTCTCTTGATTTCTAAACTGCAAAAAATCAATAAGCAAGCATACAATAGGCTATAGAATATTCTGAGAGGATGAAGTTGCAGGCTTAAAACCCTAATCTTGGATGTGATAATGGAGGGTAATAGACTTGGAGTCAGGCCACTTGATCCTGGTGGCCTAGTACCAACCAAGTAAAACAAGTGGGAATTTATTTTTTGTAGTTTTTTCTGCTACCTTTGTCCAACTCTACATGTGTTAAGGTTTCACTTGTTTTTTATCCTAGTTTTTTTGTCTTTCCTCCATGTTTTTTTATTCTTATTGAGATTGGAAGAGGGCGTTATTATGGGTACTACGGTGTACTGCACCTTGGTGTCTTTTTTTGGATGTGGGAGATTGGGTCATGATGGAGACTGAGGAATATCTTAGCATGTAGTCTTTGCAACATTCATTGAAAATACTTCAGACACATGTCAGGAAAGGTCAATCGTCTGTACCCGGTAATGGAGGTAACCGGGGTAAATACTGGAGGGTCATTGGCAACAACACATCACCTTCTCCTGGCGTTGGCTCTAGGTTCGGGCAAACCCTTGTTCACAAATAGTCTATACACCCCATAAGTTGGTTGTTGGTGTAGACACTGGGATTTTGATTGATTTCAACGTCACGACATCGCTTAAATATGGGGATGTCCCCTTGCACAACACTGGTTCCCCTATCAAAGTCACTGATCATTTTCCTGATTTTGGCCATAGAAGGCCACTGGGAGGAGAAAAATCTCAAGCTCGCAAAAGGAATAAGCTAGAAATAGCTCAAAAGGGTAAGGCACTGTAAGCATTGGGGAAAGACGTCACCCTTGAGATGGTATAAGGGTTAAATTCCAGGGTTTTATTGGGAAAATTTGAATACATTACGATGAGTAGGGTGGATATTTTGGATTGGATTTCATGTGTTTGGAAGTCGTTGATCCACCATGTGTTGAGAGTCATCATGTTAGTAAATGGCTGGATTTACTTCCACTTCTTTTCAGAGAAGAGTAAACAGTTGATTGCCTCGAAATATTGGTTGTTGTTTCCAGATCACTAGTCTTATGCAACTGGTACTCCTCCTTTAGCCCTTGGAAAGAAATACTTCGATGTAGGCTCCTCTGTTTTTTATTACCAGGTTGGCCGTTGCATTGCTGGAACTTTAGGGCCTTCTTGGAGTTGGCAATTCTATTGGTAAGTTTATCATGGTTGAAGGAGCAACCTTAATGTCAAATGACAGGCGTATGCCTAGAATTTTGGTTGAATTGGATATGGTTGAAGGTCTTTTGGAGAGTATTTGTGTCAGATGTGATGGAGGGGATTTCACTAAAATGTTAGACTATTGGAGGGTTCCCTTTTAGTGTTTTAGGTGTCATAGAATGGGCCATTTGAGCAACAAATGTTCCAAGACATTCAACATTGATTATGAGGATTCTTCTTCGTAGGTGGAGGTAGATTATTTGGGGGACAATATTTGTTTTTCGATGCCATTGGATGGGGAGTCTACGCTGCAATTTATGGGTAGGTTTCTTCTATTCTTTCCCCTTTTACTTAAGTCACATTATGTGGATGAAATATTAGGGGCAATGACTCTTGCGGGGATGGATGTGGAGAAGCGTGTAACTTCAAAACCCGTGGTGTAGAAGAATTTGTTTCCCACTCTATTAAATGATCCTATAGATGCTTAGTATTTCGGGAGTGGTATCCCTAATTCCCTAGTTCCTATTGTAGAATTTCAGTCTAGCTTTATCTCGAGAGTGGAGGTGTTGGCTATGGAGAATATTGAGGGGGAGTCTCATTGCTTAAATATTTGTTTGTCCTCCTCCCCATTAGATGAAGGTTTGGATCACTCTCCCCATGAGAACACTCCTTCTATTGTGGAGGGCTCTAGCAAAATATTGCTTGATATTTATGTGGGGATTCCTACATGTAGGGACCCTGAATACCAGGTCATCCCCATCTCGTCGATTAGGTTTCAGAATGTAACATCACGGAATAAACCTAAAAATAAGTCAGTGATTGATCCTAAAGACTCAAGCAAGTAGGTTAACCCTAAGGTTTCTTCTATCATGAATGTTTTGTCAGCATTATCCATTGATTCATCTGTTGCTGATATAAATGGGGCTCTTAGAGCAGATGTGCCCCTTCATGGGGTGCCTTAATGATAATTTTGTCCTTCAACATTCGAGGGATCGACAGTTCTACCAAAAGAATTGTCTTTAAGAAGATTTTCGATAGAATTGGTCTAGATACTATCTTGCTTCAGGAGATAATGGCTACGTGGGTCATGGCTTATGAATTCTTTCTTAAGAATAAACCATCTTGGAGATGCTATAGCGTAGATGCAAATAGATTCCGAGGGGGACTATTAGTGGCATGGAACCCTGTCCTTGTTGACTTCTCCCCTTATCACACTTTCTCAGGTATGAAGATTGAAGGATGCCTAAGGGGATTGGATTGGTCGCTCAATATTCTGAATATCTATGCTCCTTACAACAATAGGAAGCTTTTTTGGGACAGGGTGAAGGATAAGGGTTCGTTAGATGACCCTTCTCTTATTTTAGCAGGGGATCTTAATTTGACGTTGTCTACTGATGAAGTTTAGGTATCTAAGGTTGCATCTAATCCTTTATCTTCATATTTTAATAATACTTTGAGAGGGTTAATTTGGTTGATGTTCTCCCTGCAGTTTTAAGCCCTACTTGGTTGAAAGGACATACTGGTAGTGTAAGCATTGCGAAGTTTTTGGATATATTTCTAATGGCCGAATATTTGGGGTTGGAAATGTGAAGGTTTCACTCATGGGTTTCACTGATAGGTGTATCAGATCATAAAGTGATATCTTTGCAATTGGACTTCAACTCTAGTGTGGTTAGTTATCCTTTTAAATTCAATTGGACGTGGTTATCTGAACTTGAATTTTGTTCTCCAGTGGAGGACATATTCTGTGCATACTTCAGTATCTCCATTACAGAGGTTGATTAAGAGCTCAAGTGTTTAAATTCGAAGTGGCAAAGTGGAATAGAGACACGAAAATGGAGAATTCCAAGTAGTTGGCTTGTATTGAAAATGATATTGTAGTGATGGCACATAAGGTCGATGGTGATATCTTCTCAGAATAAATAAAGGCCATGTTTCTTTGTCTGGAGCCACACAGAGATAATATTCTAGCGCAACAAGAAGCCACTAGGCAGATTAAGAGCCGAGCTTTATGGATTCATGAAAGGGACCGTGATACTAATTTTTTTTTAGCGATTTGCTTCTCATAGGAGAAATATTAATTCAATTTGGGAACTTAGGAACGATGAAGGTGTTCTATTGAATGATCAAAAGGCTCTTAAAAGTGGTGTGGTGTGTCATTTTGCAAATATCTACAAGCAAGTCCCGTCAAACAATATAGATGCTCAAATTAGAGTACTTAAGTCATATTCGAGATTTTTCAGCATTGAATATAGCAGGAGCATTGGAAAACTTGTTACTCTTAAAGAGATTAAGGAGGTCCTAAGGAATTATATGAAAGACAAAAGTTCGGGTCCAAATGGATGGACTGTGGAATTTTTTCTGGTTTTTTTTGAAATTGTGGGTCGGGATCTCCTTCGGGCCATTGAAGAGTCTAGGTTGAGGGAAGTCATTCCATAAAATCTTAACACCACCTTTATTACTCTGGTCCCCAAAAAGGATAGGCTTGTGTCCTTTAATTACTTTATACCAATTTCATTTCTCAACCTGGTGTATGAAATCATTGCTAAGCTAATTTCAAATAGGATAAAGCCGATTTTGGAGAGATGCATCACACCTGAACAATTTGGGTTTCTTTCAAATAGGCATATATTGGATGTTATAGGGATAACGCAGGAATGTCTCTATTCAGTGAAATCAAAACATCTACAAGCTTTCATCTTGAAAATGGATCTTGTTAAAGCATATGATCGTGTTTAATGGTATTTTATCATATTTATGATGATTTAGATTGGGCTCTCTATTGAAGTCACTAATTGGATTATGTCTTGTATCATCTCGATGTCCTATGCAATTTTGATAAAGGGATCCCCTACCTCTTACTTTGGTAGCAACAAGGGGCTTAGACAAGGTTGTTCGCTTTCACCATTATTATTCATTATGGTCATTAATGGATTAAGTAAACTTATTAATAAATTAGGGGAGCAAAATATTAAAGGAATTAAAATCTCTCGATCCTTATCCATCACCCATTTACTGTTTGTAGATGATGTTCTTCTATTGGGATTAGGTAATATGGATGAATGGCAACAATACAGGGATATTATTGATTGTTTTTGTAAAGCAACATGGATTTTGGTGAGTGTTAAAAAATCTATGTTTCTGCACATTAATCCCGAGGTAGAGATTTGTGGGCATATCAAAGGGTTGCTTCCTTACAAAGTGGTCAATCTTAACTGAGGCCTCAAATACCTCAGTTATCATTTGAATCCAAATTATTACAAACCGAGAGATTGGAAGTGGGTAGAATAGAATGTCGACAGAAGGATCAATAATTGGACCTTCCGGTGGTTGTCCATTGGAAGGAGGATGTTTTTGGTTAATTAGGTGCTTCAAATCCTTCTAGTTTATTGGATTTCTCTTATTGTGGTTCCTATGGTAGCAATTAATAACATCTGCAAATATATTTTTTTTCAGTTTTTATGGTCTAGAGGGTAGTATAGCTCAAAGGTACATTTGTCATAATGGGAGAGCTTAGCCCTTCCAAAACTTTTGGTATGTTGGGGTATCAAAAGACTCGAATGGTTTAGTCTAGCTTTGTAGGATAAAATTCTTTAGAGAAACTTGTTTGATTTTGGTCTTTGGAGTAGAACTATTCAGGAAAAATATTTAAAAGGGGTGCTAGTCATTATGTGGATTAGGAAGCCAATATTACTGGCATCAAACTCTTCCATTATTTGGAAGGGGATACTCAAGGATTTTCAGTTACTTAGAAGTTGTCTCGGATAGAGAGTTGGTAATTGTGTGCTTGCCTTCTTGGGTATTGATCCTATTGTGGGTGTTGATAATGAAGCTATATTATCGCATGATTTGATTATTTAGATCCACAATAATAATATCTTTGTATTGGCACAAGTGAGAAGGAAGGGTAGGGGTAGATTGTACTCATCCTATTGGTATTAATCCAATGAGTTAGGTTTACGGGAGGAAGTTGCCGAGGAATGGAACTGTTTTACACTGACACTGAATGTAGTGGGGATACATCTATCAGAGGAGGAAAATGCCCTAGTATGGGACTGGGGTGATGCAAACATAAAGTTGGCTGCGAAAAAAAGCCTACAATGTCATTGTTGCTCAGGAGGGGAGTTTTTATAGACAATAGTGGCCTGCAAAGATGTGGAAATTAAAGATTCCTCTAAAATCATATGTTTTATTTGGTTGTATATTCATAAAAGAATTCTCATGTGGGATAAACTTCTTAAGCGTATAACGAGCTTTTCTTTACGTCTTTAATTTAGATTTAGTCTAAAGTTGTTCATGAATTGTTAATCTGGGGTTCCAGAAGTTTATGAGCTGCCCAACAAAGTTTATGTCGAACAATACAACTTGGACGATATTTAACACAGAGGAAATCAATGGATTGGTAGAGATATATTAAAATTCAACTGTGTGGTGAATGGTCTTTATAACAAAATTACTACTACAAGGAAGTATTATAATCAATCAAACTGGAAACATTGTTTATTGATTACAACTAGTTATCTCTCTGTGCTACGAAAGGAAATTCACTAACAAAATCTAAATTAACAACCCAAAGACTTTGCAGAAAATGAAATCTATGAAATCACCAGCTACAACGATTTAATTGAAATGAACTAATTGAAGTTTAACATGCTTAATCACTACCAGCTAACAACGAAATTCTGAGAAGTGTCTAATGTGACTTGTCACCACAGAGTTATCCTCTTAGATCCCACATTTACAATCCACATGTTCCTCTACATTCTATACTGATTAAAAAAAATTACACCACTTAATCATATCACAAGTTAAGAACCCACGCTTGGCTATGATTGATATTCTAATTTATAAATACACACAACAATTCAATTATCACACTACAAGAGCAAAGGAAATCCTAACTGCAACAACACTTGCCATTGGAAGGGGGCCCTACCTTCAGGGACAGGAGCTGAACAAGCCAATCACTCACACAAAACTGACTAACACATATGAAAACAGGGAAATAGCAAATTTATATATAATAGAGTCTAATTACAACAACGTTCAATAGATCTGTGTAAGATGATGGCTCCCCCTCATCGGAGAAGATTCAAAGTCTTTATACATAAACACCCATAAAGAAAATTATGAAGAAGTGCACAGTTACAACCAATTTCCAAATAAAGCTCATCATGCTGATTTTCAAGAGATCTCATGAGCCAATCAAGGGCTAGTACCATGAAGAGTGGAGGTGGTTCTAAAAGCATCTGGGAACAAGCGAACAGATCTGTTGAATGACCCGACATATCACATATCATTGAAGGGTTCCAAAATTGATGGCTTGGCTACAAAATCATGGATCCCCAGATTGGTTGCGGAATCATGAATTCGTTCAGTAGGTTGACCAATATGATGGATCACATTTAATTAATAAAGAGTCTCGATCGAATCATACACTAGAACTACTTGTCTCAAATTAATCTTATAAACTTGAGACTTATCTGCAAGTCCTTCATCCTTCCATAGTTACTTTGTTCTACAACCTGAGATTGTAATGATAATGAACTTGAAACACCACTTCTTTAGTAGACAATCATGGCAGCAAAACTTTATCTAAATCATAAGCAAATGACAAATATCAAGGAAAACATAATCAATCCTTACCAAATCCAAAACCTTGCAAAATGTGGTCAAGAGAGTTAAGGGTGACATAGGAATAGATCAGAAAGTTAATAAATGAGGCAAAAAGAAGAGAACACAAAGTGTCATATACACAACCCTTCAGCGTAGATTTGTAGGGCTAGGTAAATGTATGCTCTTCCTGTCAGATTCTGAGAATGTCAATCACTTATTTTGTCAATGTAATTTTATCAGAGGTATTTGGCAGGAGTTAAAACTGAAACAATGTCATAAGGATTTGTGGTGTAGTGAAAATTTTGTTGACTATTTATTTAATTGGTTCATGCTAGAGTGAAATTTAAATTATTTCCCATGCTACACGTTTGGGAGATTTGGAAAGCCAGAAATCTTTGCATATTTGAAGACATTAATCCAACAAATGACCTTATATGTATCCAAGTTCTCAATGCACTTAAAGACTTTACCTCGTTAAAAACTAAATAGAAGATCATATGTATTAGTCCTTTGACATCTTAGATGTCATTTTGACTAGTTTCTTTGATGGAGCTATCAAGGATGGACTGTATGGATCTTGGATGATATTAAGCATAAAAAAGGATCATTAATTTCATCTAAGGATGGTTGTTGGTAAAGGAAGCAAAACAAAGGCAATTTTTTTGGCCTTTTGGGGTCTCTTATGGTTTGATAGAAAGAGGGTGTTATCTATATTAAAATATTTGGTGACTCAAATGTTTCCATTGATTGGGAGAATAGGTTATCTGAGACGCATACATTGAAACTGGAAAATTGGATAAACATGATTTGT
This sequence comes from Pseudotsuga menziesii, assembly GCA_001517045.1. Lineage (NCBI taxonomy): Eukaryota > Viridiplantae > Streptophyta > Pinopsida > Pinales > Pinaceae > Pseudotsuga > Pseudotsuga menziesii. Next base: position 314,895 of record LPNX010059750.1, read on the forward strand.
ACTATAAAGAAGGAATTTTTAGAAATCACTTTTGATCATGTCATTAGGGAGCTGAATGTGCAGGTCGATTATCTCTCCAAAAGGGCCATTGGACCCATAAATGGTCTGATTTTCTTTTAGGAATACTCTTGTGATCTCCTGGTGGATGTTGGTGCTTGTTCTGTTTTTTGAATGAGGGTGCTTTTCCCTTAAAATTCTGGTAGGTTGGACATGTTCTCTGATTACTGTATTCCATGTATTTTGAAAACTTGTATGGCGTTTTATATCGATGTATATGTTAGAGAATAACATGTTAGTTCGAAGACGCTAAAGGAATTCTAATATTGTGATATGGAGGCTATTTTTTTTTGCCTTGGATATTTGTAACTTTGATTTTGATCAAATAACAAGTTGTAATTTTTTCTTTTTGAAAAAAAGAGGCTATACTATATTCCATTTTTTTCAACTTAAAAACATAGATATGTGCATTAAAATATAGGATAGAGGTACCATCGTGCGAGAAAAGCCTAGACATAAAGGTTGTTCTATAATCGAAAAGAAACCACGAGAGTGTAGTCTCCATAAAGAGGCATGTGAGGGTTTCCTCACATTTTTCTTCCTACAATGCTTGGTTTTCTTTCGAAAATAACATGGCTGTGTTTAAAAGGCTCAAATAGGCAAATACTTGGGAGAAAATGATTTAGGAAAATTAAAAATAAAAATTTAGGGAATGCACTTCTAGTGTTCAAGTACCATGAATCTTAAATGGATAGGAGAAAAAAAGAACTAAAGGCCAATTCAAATTAGGAAATCCCTAAATCCAATCTAATGAAGAAGCAAAAAATGAAATAAGTTTGTTCAAATATGAGTTTCCAATCCATTGACTAGAACTTTCATATAGTGATTTGTACTTGTTCCCCACTAGTAGATTGAAACACTAGTGATGAACAATAAGAAATCAAGGAGTTTTACATTAGCAAGCAAAGAAAGACGCCAAATAGGATTTGGAAGGAGAGAAAAACATGTATTGCACTCCAATTGAAGAGTCTTTTAAGTATTTTAAGTAATTGTTAGTTTGGAGGAGGAGCAGAAGAGAACAACTAGCTCCAAGTAGCTTGCACACAAGGCAAGAATTTTCTTCTTCTTTAATGTATAATACAAAACCCTATATCTATTTCAAGTAATCAAGGCAATAACCTTATAATATTCTTGGTTTTTCAATGAGTGAAAGAAAGAGCATTCAAGTAAACAATGTCAAATAAAAAAGAAGTAAATATGAAGGGAATATAGATTACATTACAAGAATAAATTACATTGATAAGATCATACCTTTGAGTGATGAAATGACTCTAAATCTCTACTTATTGGATTTATTCTTCTTAAGACTCTCTACTTTAATGATCTTGTCCTATGTTTTAACCACTTTTGCGAATTTAATTTGGACAAGTCTAATTCTTAAAAATAGAAAAAACTAATATTTTAATTTATGTAAATAATTTTTTAGAATATTTTTTTAGTAAATATTTATTTTTTATACTTAATCATCATCCTCCTCCTCCTCCTCCTCATCATCTATATCTACAGAGATGTACATACCCTACCCCTCTGGATTCGAACTTGTGAGCACCTAAGAGGAAACACATGTTCTTATTCCTCGACATTCAATTTTCTTAAAAAGTAATAATAAAGGTAGTTGATTTGTAATTTCACTTAATTACTACAAACTATTATAAATATTACTACTATTTATTCAATACATTTGGTAAAAAAAATATTTTTATATTTTGTCATGTAATAAGATATTTTATGATTATTATAGTATTTAATAACACCTCAAGAATTGAAGGAATTCATAAAACCTTTTGGAATTATAGCTTTGATATTTGATTGTTATTCTAGTTTTTAGACTAAATACAACTAATATACTAAGCCATCTAAAAATAAATTATGTGTTAATTTAATTTACATTATCTTTTACCTAAGAGGAAGGTACTAAGCAACTAACTTACCTATTTCACTACATAATTTTGGTAAAAAAAGTATTATAATATCTTGATATTTGATAATTATTCTAGTTTTTAGATTAAACACAACTAATATACTAAGATATTCAAAAGAAAATTTAGTTGTTAATTTATTTTACACTATCTTATACATAAAAGACTTGTACTTAGCAATTATATTGTGCTCATAAGACTATGAAGAGCTACTTAAACCTTAAATCACTCATGAAACTATAAATGACCATGTATGTTATGTCTTATTCTGTGTATAATACTTACCAAAAAATACTTATGGGGTTATGAAGGGCTATGTAGGCCTTATATCACTCTAAGGCATATGTAACCCTTTATAGTCTTATGAGTGATTTTTGGTAAAGATTACGCACTCAACTATGACCATTTTAATAATTTATTTTTTTCATGTTAAAAAAATCAAAATCAAATTAATAGATTTTATCTTGATATTTGATAACAACTAAAGATTTAAAAAGAGTTCTAATAAAATTTTGGAATTATATCATTGATATTTAATAGTTATTTTAGTTTTTATTAAACACAACTAATATACTAAAAATTTAAAACAAAATTTAAATGCTAATTTATTTTACATTATGTTATTTCACTTCTTTATAAACATTGTTTATGTTTCCATATTATAAAGACCAATCCACTAATCATATAACTTTTTTTTTCCTATTTTAACTTATATTTTTGATTTATTATTATTTTTTAAAATTAATGTCTAATATGTCTCAAATAAAATAAACTACTCTTAAAAACAATAACATCTTGTGTTTTGCCCCAAATCCTTTGGTAGTTACATATTGGATTATGGCATGTGCTTCCTTATCATGTTTTGTTGTTCTTAGTAGTGGTTCTCCAACTAGTTTTTTTAAGAGTTCCAGGGGGTCAGGGGGTTTAGACAAGGATGCCCCTTCTCTCCATTATTGTTCATGTTGGTTATTGAAGGACTAAGCATAATAATTTCTATAGCCAAGAATGCAAGACGATTAATAGGTATCAAAATAACATATGTCCAATATCTTACACATTTGCTTTTTTGTTGATGTTATGGTTATTTTTGGTAAAGGTATTGTAGAAGAATGAAACTTTTTAGACATTATTAGTTTTTTTGGTAAAGGTACTATAGAATAAAGACATACTTTTTTAGAGATTATTACTTTATTTTGTGTTGCTATTGAAATGGAGGTGAGTACAAACAACTCCAGTTTCCTCAGTAATGTTATGGATGAAGATACTTTTGCTCAGATAGCTACTTTGTTCCCTTTCAATGCAGATGAGTAGGAATGTGGTTTTAAATATCTTGGATACCAATTGAATCCTAACAATTACAAAATTGCTAATTGGATGTGGCTGGTAAAGAAGATTGAGAAAATAATTGGTAATTGGTGCTTCATATTTTTATCATTGGGGGGGAGACTCACCCTCATTCATTTTGTGTTAGTGGGGTTATCGGTTTATTGGTTCACATTAGCAAGGATTCCCCAAACTATTCTGAAAATGATTAGACATAAAATGTTTAAATTCCTTTGGTTCGGGACCGATAAAGGTGAAAAGTTTCACTTGGTTAGTTGGAAAATTTTATCTATGCCCAAGAGCATGGGGGGTTGGGACATTAAAAATATTCTTTGGTTCAATAGTGCCCTGTGTCTAAAGAGCTTTTGATGAGGACTTTTTAATAAACACTTATGCAATGATATCCTCAAAGCAAAGTATCTTAAAACCAAACATCTGATACAGTGGATTAGGAATCCAATTAAAACTATTAAGGTTGTATCAAGCTTTTGGGATGGTTTTGTCGAGGCACTTCATTGGATAAGTAGAAGGCTAACATGGAGAGTTGGGAATGAGACTCAAGTGCTTGTAGGGGTTGAACCTTTATTGGTGAAGAAGAGAATTTTGTTCTTTCATAATCTCTAGGAGATTATATTGCAAAATTTTGGTTTATGTATATTGGATCACATAAGAACACCTAATTGGATGAGGAATAATGGCTCTTATTGGCTGCTTCGAGAGGATTTGGGATTACAAGGACAATGGGTAGAGGAATGGTCTACACATATAGGGGCTCTAAACATGAATGGCATTAGATTAAAATAGGAAGATGATATATTGGTTTGGACCTGGAATATATCCAATGGTCAAGTAACTGCAAAAACTATGCATGATGCAATTTCTCTTTTGAACTATGACGATGAACCTAAATGGTGGTTTAGTAAAATTTGGAATGGAAACTTTCGATGAAAATTAAATGTTTCTTTTGGATTTTCTTAGATAATTACATATTCACTTGGGATAACTTGAGTATGTTGAAATGATGTAACTTCAAGGAATATTCTACTTGTACTTTATATTATCATTATTCCTCCTTCGAGAGATGCCACTGATGTAAAAGGTCATGAGGTAAACCCTTCGCTGTAAGTCAGGTCAATAGCACCCAGGAAAGAATAATATAATTATTATTGTGAGATTTCTTAGGTAGGTCTGTTGGGATCATTATTAATCCTCCCTTTAACAACATAGTCTAATTGTTTATTTTCCTAGCTTAGGAGGTCTTCATCACTCCACTAGTGCACGGGGGACACACTTAGGGGACATATGCCACTTATTGCACCTGAGTGCATGAATTTAAGTGCCCTAAGGACCAATCCCTATAATTTAGGAACCCACTCCGAGTGCCACCAGCAGTCTCCTTTAGTCGACCTTGGTAGGTAATCAATTATGTTTAGTTACCATTGGTTAGATCACAATTAGTTAGCCTAGCGCCAGTTTGCATGATTTAAGGGAGTGTGGGCGCCTTTGTTCACCCACCCTCATTAGTTAATTGATTGTAGACTAAGTTAGTTATCCAGAGTTACATTAGTGAGTTCCAGTGGTGATTTTCCCACACTGAGTTAGCTACGGAGTCAGTCCGAGTTGGTAGATTTGAATCCTATCTTAGGCAATCGAATGCTCCTATAGGTATAATCATTGTATTACGTATTAATTACTAACAATGAATATAACATATTATTCCAATTTTGTCTCTACGTGTGTACAATTTTGCCATGAGTAATTGATCAATCTATGCTAAATTCTTCTCTCTCTTATGCAACCTTCTCTTCTCATTTGAATTCATGCAGGTTGATGATCCTATGCTTCATTGAATTTAACAAAGTCAACCCTATCAGTTAGACAGGCCGACCCAGTTAGGGAAAATGTCAGTTGGGAATTTTATTATAAATAGGGAGGAGCTATCCCTCATTTATACACACTCACTCACACTTGTATTGCACAAGAGAGAGAAAGAAGGAGGGACAAACAAGGAGGAGGACTAGTGTCTTTGGTGTCTTGGATCTTATGCTTGGGGTTTGGTCTCTTTATCTATGGCACCTTGTTCTTTGGTCATTACATTCTGGTAATCTATATTGAGGAAGTTTTTGTTGGGTTTTTCCCTTTAGGGTTTCATAGGGTAAATTACTGTGTACCTTGTGATTGTGTTTCTTTCTGTGATCCTCTTTATGTTGTTATCGTGAAAATGTATTAAATGATTATCAAGTTAGGAATTAAGATCTAGCAGCATAGAAAAATTAACATGGCATAAGAGCTAGCTTGAAAAGAGCAGCTTTCATGAGGTAAATCTCTCTCTCCTTCTCCAGACAAGAAAATTAGGGTTTTCTAATAAATTGGAATTTTTAAGTGTAAGTGAAAAAGGGAAGTGCGCCCCTCCTAGGTGAATATTTTGGCACCAAGGTTGAAGTTTTTCAGTGGGAAGATCCTTTATAAATTCAAGCCCTAGTTTGGGAACCATAAAACCAAAAAACTAGAAAACCAGAAACATTACCATAAACTGCAGTCCATAATCTTGCAAGTATAATTTCCAAGGTTAAAAATTGGATTCTTCAGAAACTGATTGTACCAGCATACTCATCTTGATCAAGGACATATTTTGGTGAGTACAATTTTCATTTATGAGAAATTTCATTTTTTTGTCATTTTCTGATCTCCAGATAAGATTTCTCCAAGCACTAAGCTTGATGACAAGTTGGAAGGTATAAAAAACTTTCGTGCTTGGAAATATAGAATAGGACTAATTCTAGAAGAGAATGATATTGCAAAGTTTATCAAGGAAGTTGTGACAAATCCTGAAGAAGATGAAGCAAAGGAAAAGTACAAGAAATTCATGATTAGAGCCAAGAGGATAAGAATAGATTCTATCAAGGATCACTTGATAGAATCTATTATACACCAAGGATTCCTCAAGTATACTCCAAGGATACACCTAAGGAGATGTTTGATGCCCTATTACGAATGTATGAAGGAAGAAACATCAACCGAAATATGAACTTGAGAGCCCAACTCAAAAGTACAAAGATGAGTGAGGGTGAATCTATCCAAGGATACTTCACAAGGATCTCTCAATTCAAAGAACAACTAGAAGCAATTGAAGACAACATTGATGAAATTGAACCAGTAATGACCGCTCTCAATGGTCTTACTAGACCATGGGACTCCTTCACCCATACAATCTGTGCAAGGAAGGAAAGCCTAAAATTTGATGTCCTATGGGAAGAATGTGTTCAAGAGGAACCTAGAGTAGCTAACCGAGAAGCACTACTTATATACGATGACCATGCTCTAGATACTCATACCAGAAGAAGAAAAGGAAAACATCATTTCAAGAAGGAATTTCATAAGGGGTCTTATCCTACTAAGAAGTTTCAAAAGAATAAAAAGGGAGATTACAAGCATAAATATTTCTCCTCTTATTACTGTTACCATTGTGATAAGATAGGGAACATTGCTAGAAATTGTCCAATAAAGAAAGAAGAATATAAGAGGAAGAATAACAAAAGATAGTATGCTCACTTAGCTGAATAATAAGAAGAGCCTCCCAGTAAGTTAGCAAAAGAAGAAGTTGAAGAATATGTTCTCTAGAATATGTATCTGTCATTGGGAAAAAAGAAGGTGACCTATATAAACTGAAAGGTCACTCAAAAGCATCCTTGATTCATGATACTACAAGTCCATGTGAACTATGGCATAGAAGGCTTGCTCACTTAAACTACAAATCCCTACCACATGTGAGCAAGGTAGTCATAGGTATATCAAACCTAAATATTGATCATGAAGGAATATGTAAAGGATGTAACATTTGATGGAGATACAAATTTCAAGAAGTCGAGAAAGTTACAACATGAAGAAACATATGAAGAAGTAGTAGTCCCAGAGCTACAAAACCGATGAAAGAAGTTGCACCTTCTCCCGATGATGAGATTCTAAAATAAAACATGATATGTTGGAGCCCCAAGAACCTCCCCACATGAATATTTCCCACAATATAAATCCATATTGGGCTTGTGAGATTATTCAAGAAGCATAGTGGTATGGTGCTCCAAAAGGCTCCACAAGGCAGAGCAAGAAGCCAAAACCATTTCCTAGTTATGTGGCTTTGATGTGTGATTTTGTAGACAAAGAACCTACTTGTTTTGAAGTAATTGTTCAAAACAAAGAATGGGTAGAAGCCATGAAATACGAATACCAATCCATAATGAATAATGATGTGTGGGAAGTAGTTCCCAAATCAGAAGGTAAGAGTGTGGTATCTTCCAAATGGAACTACAAGATAAAACATACAACCAATGGAAGTATCAAGAAATATAAAGCCAGATTCGTGGCCCATGGATTCTGTCAAAAGGAAGGAATCGATTATGAAGAGACTTTTGCTCCTGTAGCAAGGTACACTTCTATCAGAACCATCATGGCACTTACATCCAAGATGATATGGAAGTTACACCATATGGATGTGGAAAAAACCTTCCTAAATGGTGTTATTGAAGAAGAAATGTACATAGAACAACCATAAGGTTTTGAAGTCAAAGACAAAAGGACACATGTCTATAAACTAAATAAGGCTTTGTATGGATTGAAGCAAGATCCAAGAGCTTGGTATGGAAGAATTGATAGTATTCTGAGGAGCTTGGGGTTTACCAAAAGTAAGGATGATCCTAACCTTTACTTCAAGGTTATGGATGATTTATTCCTGATAGGTAATTGGAAGCAAATATCAGAGTGTAAGAAGAAGATCACTACATAATTTGAGGTGAAAGGCCTTGGATTGATGCATTATATTCTAGGTCTTGAAGTATGGCAGAGCCCACAAGGAATATTCCTTAATCAAGGGAAGTATGCAATGGAAATCCTGAAAATATTTGGCATGTTGGAATGTAAAGCCATGGCCACACCCATAGATACAAACTCGAAGTTGTTGGATGATGCTTCGTCAGAATTATTGGATGTGACACTATACAAACAAATGGTTCATTAATGTATCTGACGAATACCCAGCCAGATATATCCTTTGCTATGAACACTTTCTGGCAATTGTTGGTTGTGGAGCCTAATCTTCCAAATCCAGAGATATTATTTAGTCGTGTTTGTAACCCAGGTGTACTGTGCACTCATTCCCCCTGCCTTGGGGTTTGGGGTAGCGCCCTGAAAAAGGGGGTTTGGGGGCGGAGCCCCCGAGAATTTTTTTTTGGGATATGTGTTGGCCAACAATTTTGCGGACCCATGGTATTGGGTTAACCCTAGAATTTTCCCATTGTATTTCCCCTATAAAAGAAAGCATTGTAAAACGACTGAGGATGGTATTGTATTGTATTGGAAGAGAGACTGTTAGGGTGTGAAGAGGAAGTGCAACGGTTTTGCTGCAGGTTGTATCCCTTCACCTTTCTGGACTGTAATAAAAGGGCTGGCAATTTCTTTGTGGATGTAGCCCATCGTTTGGGTGAACCACGTTATATCTATGTCTCTCTGTAATGTTTTAATGTGTTTTGCATCTTGTTAATGATTTAACTGTATATCTGTTATTGCTCTACGGTCCTATTTTCTAACAATTGGTATCAGAGCCAAAAGGTCTATTTGGTTGGTAAACTCACAGGAAAGAAGGGTTCCTGGTTCGAGTGGGAGTAATGATAGAAGAAGGAAAGTTTAGGGTCGAGAAATTTAATGGCCAAAACTATCAGTTATGGAAGATGCAAATGGAGGACTATCTGTACCAGAAGTATCTATACCTGCCATTGTGTGAAAAAGAAAAACAACCGGTGGCTTTGAAGGATGAAGAATGGGAGGTTCTTGACAGAAAGGCACCGGGAACAATACAGTCGTGCTTAGCTTCATCGGTGGCCTTCAATATTTCGGAAGAAAAAACAACAAAGGGTGTGATGAGCGCATCGAGTAAGCTCTATGAAAAATCCTCGGCTTCTAACAAGGTATTTTTAATGAATCATTTATTTAATATAAAGATGTCGAAAGGTGGATCTGTTGTTGACCATTTAAATGAGTTTAATACACTTACCAGTCAGTTAAGTTCTATAAAAGTGAACTTTGATTATGAGGTTAGGGCTCTTCTAATCTTGTGCTCATTGCCAGAAAGCTGGAATAGCTTGGTCATGGCTGTAAGTAACTCTGTCCCTAGTTCAAACACTCTTAAGTTTGATGATGTTGTTGGTGTTATTCTTAGCGAGGAAATGTGAAGAAAAAACACAGGTGAGACATCAGGTAATGCGTTGACCATGGAGAGCAGAGGGAGACAAAACGAGAGAGGAAGGAGCCCAGGAAATCGTGACAAGTCAAAAAAGGGAAGATCCAAGTCCAGATTTGGAAAAATAGAGTGTTGGAACTGTGGTAAGAAAGGACACCTGAAGAAAGACTGCAGAGCACCAAAGAAGAAAGGTGAGAGGTAGCAAGAGACTACCCAGGAAGCTAATATAGCAGGTGATGTGTTACAAGATTCTTTGATTCTTGCATTAGATAATACTAGTGATTACTGGGTAGTAGATTTAGGGGCTTCATGTCATGCTACACCCCATAGGAAATTCTTTCATGATTATGTTCAAGGTGATTTTGGGAATGTGTTATTGGGGGATGATGAACGATGTAAAATTGTTGGAAAGGGTAAGGTACGGATTAAGTTAAATAATGGAAATGACTGGTTGCTAAAGGATGTAAGGCACATTCCTGCTATGAAAAGAAATCTGATCTCAACAGGGCAGTTGGGAGATGGTGGTTGTTTATCTACGTTTGGAGAAACGTGGTGGAAGGTCACTAGAGGATCAATGGCAATTGCAAAAGGAGATAGGATAGGTACGTTATATTTATGTCCTTATAATATTGATTATTATATCTCTGTAGCTTCCACAGAAATAGGTGCGGCATTGTGGCATCATAGGGTTGGCCACATGAGTGAGAAGGGGATGCAAATTCTCCACTCAAGGAAATTGCTTCCAGATCTGAAGCAGGTAAGTTTGGAATTCTGTGAGAATTGTGTTTATGGAAAACATAAGAGAGTTAGATTTCTCAAGGTTGGGAAACAAAAGAAGAGTGAAAAGTTAGAGCTTGTCCATAAAGATCTATGGGGACCTGCTCAGGTACAATCTCTTGGTGGCTCTCGTTATTATGTTACTTTTATTGATGATGCAACTAGAAAAACTTGGTTTTATTGCATTAGACAGAAATCTGATGTGTTTGATACTTTTAAGAAGTGGAAATCTTTGGCTGAGAATGAGACAGGAAAAAGGTTGAAATGTCTCAGATCTGATAATGGAGGCAAGTATTGCAGCAAGGAGTTTGACAGTTACTGTTCACACAATGGGATTTGCAGAGAGAAGACAGTCCCTAGAACACCACAAGAAAATGGCATGTCAGAAAGGATGAACAGAATGATCATGGAGCGTGCAAGGTGTATGAGATTGCATGCAGGGTTTCCCTTACAGTTTTGGGCCGATGCTGTAAATACTGCTGTTTATTTAATAAACAGAGGGCCTTCAAGCGCTTTGGATGGTGGCATTCCAGAGGAGGCATGGACAGGTAAACAAGTAAAATACTCATTTCTGAGAACTTTTGGTTGTGAAGCATTTGTCCATATTGATAAAGATGATAGAACAAAGCTTGAGGCTAAATCCAAGAAATGTACCTTTATTGGATACAGGGTTGATGATTTTGGTTATCGCTTATGGGATCTTAAAAATCGCAAAATCATTAGGAGTAGAGATGTAGTATTAAATGCAAAGGTCATGTACAAAGATCAGTTGCAGGGAAAGAAAGAAGAAAAGGAAAACACAGAGTACATAGTGCTTGATGAAATCAAAGAAAATGAAGTTCCAAAGGCACCAAAAAATCAAGAGCAGCAGCAGGTACCTGAAACTCCTGCAAATGTAAGAAAATATACCAGGTTAAGTAGACCCCCTGAACGATTCTGTCCTTCACTGTATTATTTATTGATGACTGATTCTGGTGAACCAGAATGTTTTGAAGAAGCAATGCAGGTAGAAACTAGAAAGAAGTGGGAGCAAGGCATGGATGAGGTGATGGACTCATTGGTAAGAAACCAGACTTGGGATCTGGTTAAGTTACCTGCGAAAAAAAGGGCATTACAGAATAAATGGGTTTATAGGTTGAAGGAAGAAGATGGAGGAAAGAAGCGGTACAAGGCTAGACTTGTTGTAAAGGGGTTTGCACAAAAGAAAGGTATAGACTTTGATGAAATATTTTCTCCTGTTGTTAAAATGACTTCAATTAGAACTATTTTAAGTCTAGTGGCAGTAGAATATTTTCATCTTGAACAGTTAGATGTAAACACAACCTTTCTCCATGGGGACTTGGAGGAAGAGATATATGTGCAGGAGCCACAAGCATATGAGGTCCAAGGGAAGGAGAATTTGGTTTGCAGGTTGAAGAAGAGCTTGTATGGCTTGAAGCAAGCTCCAAGGTAGTGGTATTTAAAATTTGATAAGTTTATGACAGAACAAGGTTATGATAGATGCCATTTTTGACCACTGTGTTTATTTCAAGAGGCTAGATAACAGAAGATATATTATCTTGTTATTGTATGTGGATGACATGCTTGTTGCAGGGTCTAACATGCATGATGTAAATGTGCTCAAAATAAAACTAGCTAAATCATTTGTGATGAAGGATTTGGGTGTTGCAAAGCAAATCCTTGGTATGAGAATAACAAGAGACAAGAAAAATCACAAATTGATGTTGTCTCAAGGTGAGTACATAGAAAAGGTGTTGCAGAGGTTTAGAATGCAGAATGCAAAACCAGTTAGTACACCTTTGGCCAACCATTTCAAACTAAGCAAGGATATATGTCCAGAGACACAGGAAGAGATAATTACATGTCCAAGATTCCCTATTCATCAACGGTTGGAAGCTTGATGTATGCCATGGTGTGCACAAGACCAGATATTGCACATGCAGTGGGAGTTGCGAGTAGGTATATGAATAATCCAGGTAAAGAGCATTGGAAACCAGTACAACGGATTCTCAGGTATTTGAGAGGTACCACTTGTCATGCATTATGTTTTGGAGGTTCAGACACTATTTTACAGGGATATGTTGATGCAGATATGGCTGGTGACAAAGACAGCAGAAGGAGCACCATAGGGTATGTGTTTACTATGGGTGGAATAGCAGTAAGTTGGATTTCAAAACTGCAACAGGTTGTTGTACTTTCAACAACAGAAGCAGAGTATGTTGCTGCTACAGAGGCTAGTAAGGAGATGATTTGGTTGCAGAGGTTCATGGAAGAATTGGGTAAGAAGCAGGAGAATAGTAGGCTGTACAGTGACAGCCAGAGTGCCATTCATATTGCAAAGAACTCAACCTTTCATTTGAGGACTAAACATATACAACTCAAGTACCACTTCATAAGATCTGTTCTAGATGAAGAACTATTAAAACTGGAAAAGATACACACTAGCCAGAATCCTGTAGACATGTTGACAAAGGGAGTAACCAGAGAGAAACTGAGTTCCTGCTCGATTTCTGTTGGCCTTCAAGCATGAAGGTGAAAATAAGAAATTTTCCAAGTCCAAGGTCTAGAGCATAGTCCAGCAAGTGCAGTAGCGGTGGAGTTGCTGTGATCAATATCCAAGTGAGAGATTGTTGGTTGTGGAGCCTAATCTTCCAAATCTAGAGATATTATCTAGTCGTGTTTATAACCCAGGTGTACTGTACACTCATTCCCCCTACCTTGGGGTTTGGGGGTGGAGCCCCCGATATTTTTTTTTGGGATATGTGTTGGCCAACAGTTTTGCGGACCCATGGTATTGGGTTAACCCTAGAATTTTCCCATTGTATTTTCCCTATAAGAGAAAGCATTGTAAAACAACTAAGGATGGTATTTTATTGTATTGGAAGAGATACTGTGAGGGCATGAAGAGGAAGTGCAATGATTTTGCTGCAGGTTGTATCCCTTCACCTTTCTGGATTGTAATAAAAGGACTGGCAATTTCTTTGTGGATGTAGCCCATCGTTTGGGTGAACCACGTTATATATGTGTCTCTTTGTAATGTTTTAATGTGTTTTGCATATTTTTAATGATTTAACTGTATATCTATTATTTCTCTATAATCCTGTTTTCTAACATCAATATCTGGTTGAGCCCATACATGTTGACTTGGTAGCTGCAAAAGGATGTGATGAGGTACCTGAAAGGTACGATAGACTATGGTCTCAGTTATACTAGATATCATGACTTTAGAATGTATGGTTATACATATTTAGATTAGGAAGGAATTGTCTCAGATAGAAAGAGCACTTCAGGAGGATGTTTCAGTCTGGGGTCAACCATGATCTCATGGCTAAGTAGGAAGCAGTCTAGGGTTGCTCTTTGCACTGTTGAAGCGGAATGTATTGTAGTTGGTTCCACCAGTTTTGAATCCATATGGCTTCGGAAGTTGTTGGCATATATATTCAATTTATAGATGATGTTATTATGATTCTATATGGTAACCAAAGCTGCATGAAGATGACAGAGAACCCCGTGTTCCATGATAAGTCGAAGCACATAAAAATTCAGTACTTCTACATGTGTGACATGGTGTAGAGGGGAACTATAAAGTTCCAATATGTGAGCACATATGAGCAGGTTGCATATGTGTTGACTAAGCCTATGTCTTGTCTGAAGTTTGAAGACTTCCGATACAAGATTGGTGTTGTCCGTAAGGAATTCCCTCGAAAGGGGGAGTACTATTGATGATACTATGGTATCCTAATCACAACAGGTAGCTTAGTTGGGATTGATCATCCTTATACATGATCCTGTAATTCTGAAAGGAAGGATTGTCTTAAATGTTGATGTGAGTGGACTTGATCCCGTAAATCCAAAAGGAAGGATCATCTAAGATGTTGGGACTAATGATCCTTAGACTTGATCCCACAATTCCAAAAGGAAGGATTGTCTTAAATGTTGATCTTGATGGACTTGATCCCACAATTCTGAAAGGAAATATCATCTTAAATGTTAATGTGAGTGGACTTGATCCTGTAATTCCGAAGGAAGGATCGTCCAAGATGTTGGGACTAATGATCCTTAGACTTGATCCCGTAATTCCAAAAGGAAGAATCATCTTAAATGTTGATGTGAGTGGACTTGATCCCGTAATTCTGAAAGGAAGGATCGTCCAAGATGTTGGGACTAATCATACTTAGACTTGATCTCGTAATTCCAAAAAGAAGGATCATATTAAATGTTGATGTGAGTGGACTTGATCTCGTAATTTCGAAAGGAAGGATCGTCCATGATGTTGTCGGTGGACCTGATCCCGTAATTTCAAAAGGAAGGATCCTCCAGGATGTTAGTAATGGAATTGATCCTATAATTTTGAAAGGAAGGATTGTTTAGGATGCTAGTAGTGGACTTGATCCCATAATTCCGAAAGGAAGGATCGTCCAGGATGTTAGTAGAGGACTTGATCCCGTAATTCTGAAAGGAAGGATCCTCCAGGATGTTAGTAGTGGACTTGATCCTGTAACTCCGAAAGGAAGGATTGTTTAGGATGTTAGTGGTTGACTTGATCTCATAATTCTGAAAGGAAGGATAGTCATGTGTATGTATGTGTTAACTGTGATCAATATTGGTAGCTTCACAAAGACTTGATCCTCTAATTCCGAAAGGAAGGATCGTCTGAGTACCACAGATGTGTTGTCCATGATCTCGTAATTCCAAAAGGAAGGATCATGTTAGTTGTTGTTACTCCAGCCTTGAGCTATTGATGATGATGTTTTTATGCTTGTCACATATTGTTTTTGTTGTTCTAGCTTTATGCTGATGAGCTAGCCTCATGCTTTCATTGTTGTTATTCTAGATTTGTGTTGATGAGCTAGCCTTGTGATGTTGTTGTTATTATTCTATCTTTATGCTGATGAGCTAGCCTCGTGATGTTGTTGTTATTATTCTAGCTTTATGCTGATGAGCTAGCCTCATGTTGTCATTGTTGTTGTTACTCTAACTTTATGCTGATGAGACAACCTAGTGCTGTGGTTGTTAGTGATGTATCAAATTTATAATAAAGATGTTGATACTTCATCTTTGTACTGATGATGATGATGATAATGTTCCAACAGTTCTATGTTGATGCAGATCATGATGATGCTCCATCTCCATGCTGTAGATGATGATGCTCCAACTCCATGCTACTGATGATGTTCCAACTCCATGATGCATATGATGATGTTCCAAATCCATGCTACAGATGACGATTCCCCATTTCCTTACTGTAGATGATGATGCTCCAACTCCATGCTACTGATGATGTTCCAACTCCATGATGCATATGATGATGTTCCAATTCCATGCTGCAGATGATGATTCCCCAGTTCCTTGCTGTAGATGATGATGTTATTCAAAACTTTTGATGATCTATAGATGTACCATACAATGTTCCAAAAGATGATGTTGATTATGCCTCCTCTATCCTTCCGATGATGATGTGTAGAGCCACACCAGTTGTTTTTGCTATCAATAGAATACCCTTATTGTTAACGGGAGTGTTGAAATAATGTAACTTCAAAGAACATTCTACTTGTACTTTACATTATTATTATTCCTCCTTCAGAAGAAGTCACTGATGTAAAATATCATGTAAAAGTCATGAGGTAAACCCTCTGCAGTAAGTTGGGTCAATAACACCCACAAAAGAATAATATAATTATTATTGTGAGATTTCCTAGGTAGGTCGACCATGCCCGTTAGACAGTTTGGCCTAAAGGGAAAAATGTCAGTTGGGAAGTTTAGTATAAATAGAGAGGCGCCCTCCCTCATTTATACACACTCACTCACACGTGTATTGCACAAGAGAGGGAAAGAAGGAGGGACCGAGGAGGAGGAGGAATAGTGTCTTTGGTGTCTCGGCTCTTATGCTTGGGGTTTGGTCTCTCTCTCTCTATGAGACCTTGTTCTTTGGTCATTGCATTCTGGTAATCTATATTGAGGAAGTTTTTTCCAGGTTTTCCAGGGTACATTCTTGTGTACCTTGTGATTGTGTTTCTTTCATGATCATCTTTATGCTGTTATTGTGAAAATGTATTAAATGCTTATCAAGTTAAGAATTAAGCTACGACATCGTAGAAAACTCAACAGAGTAGGAAAGGTTGGTGCGGTCCTAACATCTCTGTATATTATGCAAAAGGGATAATGAATACGTAAACAATCTCTTTGTGCATTGCATTTTCTGCAAAAAATTATCGAAGGAAATCATTGAAGAACTTCAGATATCATTGGATTGGGATTTTGATACTATTGAAAGTAATTTTGGTCATTGGGTGGAGAATGCCAAGAATCACAAGCTTCTTCCAGCTTTTGTATGTTGGGATATCTAGAGAACTAGAAAAGAGGCTATATGTGAAGAAACAAACCCAAATGTGATTGTTAATCGTATGAGAATAATGGGATTGTATGAGGAATATTATGCATGACAAAGAAAAAAAAAGGTATACTGATATTTGATCCTTCCATTACCACTCATGCTGCTGTGGGTTTCTTTGATGGAGCAACTCATATGGGCAATTGCAGTGTGAAATGGTATTGAAAATTAATGATGGAAATGTTGTTTTTGAATAATGTGTGTATTTTTTTTACTTCAAATTAATAACAAATAACAAGGTTATTTTTTCATTTCTTTCTTTTGAAAAAAAAACCTCAAAAAAGTTATTATTTTTATTTGTATTTTGTTTTTAAATACAAACTTGAAATATGTTGTTTTGCCCCAAAAGAAACCTCAAAAAAGGTTATTTTATTTATTTATTTTGTTTTTAAGTAAAAACTCAAAATATGTTGTTTTGATCACTTTCAAACAAAATTATAGCAATTTTTTTTCATCAGATATATTTAAAAAATAATTATAAAATGAATTAGCAATCCTTCTTAGATGCGATTACTACCACATTTTAATTTATAAATTTAAGAAGCATTGCAAGGTTATTATGATAGATTGGAACTCATGTCTTAGAAAACTTTCAGAGGCCTCTCAATGCTTTCATGAATAATTAAACTCTTTTTATATCTCACTACGTTTTTACAGTAAAAAAACATCGAGTTTGGGATTAAGTGTTTTACAAATGGAAAAGCTAAATATTCTGAAATTTACTAAACATAAATTTATAAAAATTGGTGGTTTTATTTATTTTTAACATAAACGAGTAAATGTGATTACATTAAAATGACTGAGGAAATCCTAAGTAGCCCAAAATTTTCAGAAGTATTTAGATACAAAATGACCTATCCAAAGTAGCAGGGACTTCAAAATATCCCCAGCCATATACATTTAGGAAATTTTTTGAGAATGCCATGAAGTCTGACAACTGTAACTTACAAATTGGCATAAAATCAAAACATAGCGATGATACATAAACTGATATAAAATAACCAAAATGAAACCTTAAATAGGAAGGTTTCCCTCCACATCTTCCAACAACAGATCACCGGAGCCTTCAAATTTAGCTAATGCAGTCTACTGCACTATTTCCATGTCCATTGGGTTGGAATTAGAGAAATTCCTTGCACTATTTGGGCAGGAGGATAAAGTGTAACTTGTTTCCTTTCAGCCCCATGTGAAATGATCATATTCCCTATTCTACAACAAATGAAAGCATCAACTGTGGCCAACCAAGGTCTTCCAAGAATTAACGGGTGTCCTCCCAAATTAGTTTTGGGTTGAAGAACCAAGAACTCTACAAGATGTTCCAAAGAATCCAAAGAAACTATGATATCTTCAAGTATACCTTGTGGCACCACCTTAGATCTATCAACTAGTTCTAAGATTGTAGTGTTTATTCAAAGATTTTGTAGATTCAAATATCTCATTGTTTCTAATGTCATCACATTGATAGATGCACCTAAGTCAATTAATGTTTTAGAAATTGAAAAATTGTTGATAGTTATTGTTACCATTGGAATTCCTGAATCAACATATTTTTTCAATCGAAACCGTATTTGACATTGAGCTTGCTAAATTCCCAATCACATGAATTGTTGGTGGGTGTTTCTTTCTTTTTCCAGTTTTCTATAAACATAATTCCTTGATTGATTTTGTATAGATTGGAATATCTTTAATATATTTCAATAAAGGAATTTTCACACAGACATTTTTCAATTCAATTAGGACATCAAATTTCAGAAGAGAAATTGGTAATCTTTCTTTAAGTAACCTCTCTAGGAAAGGAGGTGTTTGGGTCATTATTGTTTTACTTTTCTGAATTTGATTGTCTATTTGTAAATTTTTTGTGTTAGATTTTTCAGGGATTTCCTCTTCTTCTAGTTGATCTTATATAATAACAGGAGAATCATTTTGTAAAATTTTCCCAGATCTTAAGTGGATATTTTGAATTGGAAGGATTGAGTAAGTAGGGAATGATGTTCCTTCATCAATGTTATCCATGG
Source organism: Pseudotsuga menziesii (assembly GCA_001517045.1). NCBI lineage: Eukaryota > Viridiplantae > Streptophyta > Pinopsida > Pinales > Pinaceae > Pseudotsuga > Pseudotsuga menziesii. Next base: position 333,606 of record LPNX010059750.1, read on the forward strand.
GTTTTCCCACTTTATTATTAGTATTTGCCACTGGTTGGGATGGTAACTGAGTTGATCTGGGTGGGGGTTGGTTAGATGGTAGATAGATTTGTGGAGGTTGGGTTAGTTGTGGAGTAGGTAATGGTTGTTGAGAAAATGGATTTTGTGGTTGATTTTTCTGAAATTGTTCATAATGAAAAGATTGTTGAGGATAGGGTTGTTGGTATGACTGTGGGTAGAGTTGTTGATATAGTTGTTGGTAGGGTTGTTGGTAGATTTGATTCCCATAAGAATTTCCTCGATAACCTTGAGAAGGTAGGTTTTGATTTTGCTGAGGAATCCAGGTTTGCCAAGGCATATGAGCATTCCATGCATTTTGAACAGGATATTGATAGTTTTGAGAAAATTGTTGTGTAGGATTTTGAGACATACCTGTAAAAGATGGTTTCCAAGTCCTTTTTGGTGCTAAGTAGTAGATAGATTCCATGATTTGAATCTATTCTATTCGAGCTTCCTGCAATTCCTTCAACCTAGGGAAATCATCAGTGCTATGATTCTATGTACAAGTCCACATATCTGAATACTATCTAGAGGACATCTTTCAATGGAGTCTTTTTCCTACATTTGGGACAAAAAAATGATAATATTTGATCCTATTCTTCTTGTCTTTTTCTAGTTTTTAATGTTTCAACCTGTGTCCCTAATGTACTTAAAAGATAAGTTTTGAAATCTTCCAATAAATTTCCAAGTTTAGCTTTTGTTATACGTGCTGTAGCTGATTTGGTAATTTCAGAAATAACATGTCTTTTTCCAATTCTTGCCTTGCATCTTGAGTATTTTTGACATAGTTCTGCTATTTCATCAAATGGTAAGTAAGAAATATCTCCTTTTCCCATTACATTAAGAACATCAATATATTCACCCCGTATACCTTTAAAAAAAATGTTATGGTGATATTAGGAGTCAGAGAACTATGTTTATATTTTGCAAGTTATATAGAAATCTTTGAAGATATTATTCTAAACTTTCATCCTCTTGCCGAGACATCCTAAAAGTATCATCCTTTGAGTATTTAGTTTTGCAATATGCTTGATATTTATTAAGGAAGTTTTTTCTCATGTCATCCCAATTGGTCATCGTATGTTCTCCTAGTCCCATGAACCAATTTAATGCAGCTTCCTTAAGAGTAGTAGGAAATAGGTGAAGCTTCTTTGTATAATTAGTATATCCATAGGTATGACATAAAATGTCAAATTCAAATAAGAATGAATTTGAATCTTTAGAAGCCATTACATAAAAGTTAGGTAGACTAGATGGTGGAATAATTTTCATTTTTACCTCCTCTCCTAAAATGGCAATAGTGTCCAAGATTGGAAATCTGAAAGTAGTTTCGTGTTCTTCATCTAGTCTTCCAATTCTTTCATCTTCTCTTCTCTTAGCTTAATTTTCCGTTTCTCTTGTTCTTCCTTCTTTTTCACTATGTCTGTCATACTCCCTATGTTGTTCTGCAGTTGGTACTATCCTTGGAACATTGGAAGCTTCTTCTTCAACCATTCTAAAAAGTTCCTCAGTTAAGGTTTCTTGATTCCCAAAAGTATTTTCTAATTCCTCTCTTGATTTTTCGGTATGGATGAAAGGTAATTTTTCAAATTGTTCAAGAATAGGTTGTGGAGAAGGTGTTACTCCCTGTATTTGTTTTCATTTTACTTCGTGAGCCAACAATATATGTCTATCAGTAAGATTTAACCTTTGTCCTGAACGTTGTTTTCCCTCTAATTCTTCCAAATTAAATTTTCCAGTAGTTGGTGTAGTGAGTTCAGATGTAGATGTGCCTGCTCCTAGTGATGGTTGAATAGATTTTAGGGGTTTTTGTTTCAAGAACCTACTTTTATCATCTCTTTGTCTAGACATAAAGAAAACATGACTAAAACTACAACTAAATTCTGTGTTTATTTATTTTAATGAAAACCTACCTATGAATTTTTTTTTTAAAGTTTATTTCTAAACGTGTTTCCTTGACAACGAAACCAAAAATGTTAGCCTAATCTATAGATGTAAAATAGGGCATGTAATTTTAATTATCAATGTGGTATTTGTAAACTTAGAAGCACATCAAAATATATGAATTTAGACCTAAACTTAATTTTTAATATATATTTCTAAGATGGATTGATCACTTGTTATGGTGAAAAATACTAAACTCCCTTACATGATCAAATTTCATTCGATCTTTCAAAATTCATCAATTCACATTACATTCATCAATTATTTTAAAGCTAAAAACTTTAAGGAAATATGGAGAGCTATATCATTTTGCCGTTGAACACAAAATTATATTGAATTCTTTTACGAGAAATTTTTTTCACAATATATGTTAGTGTCACAACATCTAACAACTAAACATGTATTTTAACAAATTATTAAAATAAATTGATGCAACAAAAACAATGCTTGAATTATATTCTACTCTGTAAATTTGATGGCAAGCTACATAAATAAATGCAATTCATACCATCGAACAACTACAAAAGAAAACTGAATGCGCGTGATTGGCAAAGGGGGCCCTCCAAATGCATTGCTTGTACACTTGATTAAACTAGAACGTATATACTCTTAATAGCTACTGATCAATACTTACAACATCACAATATACATCAATTGAAATAGATCCAGCAGTCTGCAATTTCTATTAAGTCTCAAAGAATAAATTCCAAACTCAAGTTATCAAACTATGTGCATTCTTGAGGTATTTATACAAAGTGTTTATAATTGTAAATGATTAAAATGCTCCTAATATGAGGATGGGATCCTATATTTCCTCTCAAAAGGTCGAATACATCTTCTAGATCCACAAAAATAGGCAAATCCCCACAATTTTCAAAACTGCCAAATTTATGCTAGAAAACAGGGTTTTTCCTGTACAGATGGTGTGGTTTGACCAGTGTTGACTATACGCCTGCGAAGATAATATCGTGAATCTGATGGATATTCATCCATCCCAGGACATCATTGAATCTTCCACATGTTTCATATTACATTCAACTATCGTGCAAGTATGCAAAGCTTGGAGCAATTACGGGAAGTTGCAAAATCCTGTAATTTCTGCTAAAATTTAATTTTAATGCCTTAAAAATTGCAAGAGTTCAATTCATAGAAAGAAGTGACAATTATACCTCATGTATTCATGTTTGAAGGAAGTATGTATAAAATACAAAGGATGTAGATGGTTTATGAAGGAAAAACATGGGATTTATGACAAAATAAACATAAAAAATGGTGACCAACATGTCTCCCAAGAGGAAGATTTCGCATGTCCTCATGAACAAAAATTATTTTTTTTAACTGCTATTAATGGCCCTCTGCCACTTCTGCTGTATCCATATTAACATGTGTTGTATGGAGAACTTTTATCTTTTGGTATTTTGTCTTAAATGCCTTCCTTTACTGATACCATTTGCATTCCTGTTTGGCAGTGACAATATTTCCAATTTGAAGACTCTTATTCTTCTTCTTTAATATTTCAGTATCTTTTTTAATATTCTCTCCAAGAAATTCCAATTCTTTTACTTTTCCTTTTAACTCCCTTATCTTCTTGTTTTTCTTTGAAATCATTCATTTTTCATCTTTCTTGTATCCTCGGTAGGTTGTTGTTCATAAGCAAAAACAATAGTGTTCATTACTTCATTACTTTGATCCTTTTCATTTATTGTATTTTCTTCTTCCTTATCTTCCAAAGTATGAATGTATGCATACTGAATTTGCTGTGATTCATCATCATATTCTGCTACCTGTACTTTCTAAACTTATTGGTGTTTTCTTTATTTTTTGCTATATGTGGTGAAGATTTGATATTTTATTTGAAATTCCTTTTCTACTTTCAACATACTTCTTGTTCTTATCCTCCCCATAGGATTTTTTGAGCTTGTTGCCTTGGAGTCTTGTTCATCTTCTTTAGTATTTGTTATCATAAGAATTTCTATTTCCGTTATTTCTTCTTCCACTATTTCAAAACCATTTTCAACCACAAATGCTGCCATGACAAGTTTTTATTTTGCAATTAATGTGTGATGATCATTTTGATTAATCCAAAATGGTATAAACTTTTCTCCTTATTCCTCCCTTCTTTTTGAACAACCTTGGCCATCTTATAAAGGATTTGCAATAAGAAGTAAGGCTTATTGATTTCGTAGTCATTCCTCAAATGTTGCATCAACTTAATGTGATACAAGTACACAATGATGAACCTTCCTTCACAAGTGACAAATTTATGAATTATGTAGGCTATTTCATCCCAGGGATGGATCAACCAACTTCTTGGAATTCCTTTTTCTCCAATCTACCGATGCTTCCCTAGATCTGCATATAAAAGGTGTCCATGATTTTTCTTTGAATTGTTTTGTTTTGAAATACCTTTGTCCTTGTTGAGGTAACCCAGTGATTTGTGCAACAATTTCGTCATAAATTCTCATGGTGAAGTTACCCACTGTAGCCCTCTCACCATCAAATGAACAAGCAAATTCTATACCAAGTCTTTCACAATATCAATCAAAATTTTCAAGGAAAGAAATTGAGTGGTTTTTTTCAAAAATTTCTAAGCAATCCTTGTGGATTTGGATGATTCAAACCTTTATGGTTCAAACCTAGAGACCATTTTACTGTTTGTGAAAGGAATCTTCAAGCAAAACAAACTCAGAAATTCTGTCTTTTCTAGCTTGGAGGTGTTGTTTTGATACTCTGTTTCTATTTCAGTTTTTAACTCTCCATGTTTTCCATAAAATTTTGTAAACCCAATCTGTAAAGGAATTTTTTTAAAGATTCCTATTGTGTCTCTGTTGAATTCGAACTGTGTTTTTTTTATATATCAACCTTTGATAAATTTTTTTTGCTCTCATACTGTTCCTTTTTAGTTCTAGTTGTAATGAAAAAATTAACTACATTTTGCACTTACCTTCCTCCAAACGAATCCTACCTGGATACGTTCCTACACCCAATATCCCGCGTCCTTCTCAGTTTTGACATTCTTCAGCTATGATTTCAAGTGAAATTCATATGTTTACAAATGAAATTGTCAACATACTAATTAAAATGTCTTCTATGCAGACTCAGCCAGCACGGGTTTGAATCTTAGTTAACGGTGTTTTCAAAGGTAAGCATGCTAGAAAATACAAATTCTCTCAAAAATTTGTGTCTTTTAACAGAATAGAAGTGGAGATTCTAGTCGAAATGCACATGAAGGATTTATCCCTGCGCTGGAAGAGTTAATTCATTCTTCCCATCAACTTCATACTTAGCGAAATTCGTGGAGGAAGAAATGATTACTGAGGATATTTTCATCATACACTTTGTCACTTATGAGTTTCCATTCTCTTGTTTCATTATTATTATTCTTTCAATCACATCATCTTTCAACGTGATTTTTTATTTATGTTCAAAACTATGCTTTATTACTTTTAGCCTATGAATTTTCCTCAAACTTCTTAATGCATAAATCAAACTTAGAGCATGTTTTTATTCCTAGACCTGATTTAGTGTAGAATTTTTTTATGAATAAAATCCAAAAAAAAATCAACATATTCTCACTTTGGTTTAAAGAGCCCCTCCTTGTGACTCCTTGTGATCAAAATGACTAGAGTTGCAATATGCCTGAAATGCAACAACCTTCCTTGAAATCAAAACAAATCTTTTCATTCTTCTTGATCACTATTTTTTATGCTGAAGGGTAATGGAATGAAAGGGTGATTGGTCAATGTTGTGAACATAAGAGGTATTTTGTCACTACTAAAAATGAAGAACCATGCAAAATTTTAAAACATTAAAAAAAATCTTTACAAACTTGTTTGTCGCTCCTTTGTGCCTGTCATACTACTTTGATGTCGCTGGCCTGGATTAGAATGATGTAACTGGTATGGATTGGAATTCTGCTATAAAAATATTTCAAGTTCCTTTCTATGATATTCAAAAATAGTTTATGTTGTGAAAATTTTGATAAAAACTCTGTTCAGGTCCCTCTGCTTAATTTTGTAACAAATTTGATATTCTTTTCAGGTCCCACCGCTGAGCTAATTGATGTGCTTTGTTAGGTCCTTCTGCTGAGGTTGATATTCTTCAAATGAAATGCTAGCACATGTAGAAGTTATTTATTTATTTATTATAAAATTCCAAAAGAACTTAGAATTTTGATTTCCAATGCCTTCTCCCAAGCCTTATTTATTGACTTTTCCTCAAGTCTTTTCCATAGAAAAAATCTTTATTCACTATAAAAACTTGTGATGTGCAAAAGATACTTATAAGTTGGAAATTGACTGAAAACAAATAATACATATGTATATTTTTAAGAATTCTCATTGACCAATGTTACTTGGTTTTCCAATGAGAATTCTGGTTTACGTTGTTCCAGTTTCCTGGATTTTCACAACTAACCGCCCCGCCCCCCCCCTCCCTTTTTTATAAATTTTGTTATTCTAAGAGGAATGTGAAGGAGACACAAGAGTGTGTTTGTCCAACACACCCATTTCCTGTTGCTGAGATATCTGCGAATACCTCTTTGTTGACTAGTTTATTATAAAGCTTTAACCAATGTCCATTGACTATAAAAGACCTTGCTTCATCATCTATTGTTTGAAGTTTGAACGATCCATTATCATATACCTATTAAATCTCATATGGACCAAGCCAATGAGTTGTGAATTTCAATTTGAAAATTTTAAATTTTGAATAAAACAACAAGGCCTAGTCACCTACTTTGAACTGTTTATTCTTGAAAAATTTATCATGCCATTGTGCTCTTTGTTGTTGCACCAAAATGAATTGTTCTACTACTTCTTGTCTCATTTCATCTAATTGATTCAATTGCATGACCCTTTCTTTTTGTGCCTTAGATAGATCCATTCCTAGATCAACTGCTAATTTGAAAGTATGAATTTGAAATTCAATTGGTAATAGCACTTTCTTTCCATAGAATAGCTGATAAGGAGTGAAACCAATAGTATTTTTACAAGTAATCCTATATGCCCATAAATATTCATTAAGCTTATCTTATCAGTATTTTCTATGCATTTGAACTGTTTTAGTCATAATTGCTTCCAAAATTTTATTAGTAGATTCTACTTGTCCATTGGCTTGAGGATGATAGGGTGTTTATTTTCGATGCTTAATTTTTTATTTGTCTGCTATATCTTTTACCAATTTACAAGTAAACTGTGCTCCTTGATCAGTGACAATTTCTCTAGGAACTCCAAATCTTACAAATATATCTTCAAAGAGAAAATTGACTATTGTTTGTTATGCTGCTCTTGGCAATGCTTTGGCTTCCACCTGTTTTTTAACATAATCCATAGATACCAACATGTACCTTTTTCCTTTTCATGGTGGATTGATAGGACTAATGAAATCAAGATCCCGTTTCTCAAATGGATTTATGAGAACTTGTGGCTAAAGTGGCATTTCATCATATGGTACTGGTTGTTCCATCCTCTTACAACTATCACAACTTTTGACATATTCCTTGGAATCCTTAAACATAGATGGCCAGTAGTATCCCAAGTTAAGTATTTTATATGTTGTTTTATATGCAAAATGTCCACCACAAGGTTCATCATGACAAGATTTTAAAATTTCTAATATCTCATATTGTCTTAAACATCTTCTAATTATGAGATAATATCCTATATAGAAAATATCTCCATCAATCCATGTGTATCTACCACTTTGCTTAATTATTCTTTTCTTTTATTTTGATGAAAAATATGGAGTTAATTTTCCCGATGATAAAAAATTAGCTATATCAACATACCATGGAGTTATCATTTAAATGGAAAATAGGTGTTCATCAGGAAAATTATCTGAGACATGAATAATCTCACCAGAATTATTTAATCGAGAAAAGAAATCTGCTACTTGATTTTCCCTTCCAGGTCTATCTAGGACAATAATGTTAAATTCCTGCATCAATAACAACCATCTTGTTATCCCACCATTAGTAATAGGTTCCTTCATTGATATCTTATGGCAGAATGGTTTGTATGAATGAATACTTCATAACCAGTGATGTAGTGAAGAATTTTGTTCACAACATGTACTACTTCCAACATTTCCTTCTTAGTGACTGTGTAATTTAATTATGCAGGGTTAGGTTTTTGCTAATAAAATAAATAACATAAGTCATAAGATCTTGTTTTTGACCCAAAGATCCCCCTATTGCAGTATCTGATGCATATGTAGAGATAGGAAATAAATCTCAATTAGGCCCCCTTAAGATAGGTGTTGATGATAGATTTTCTTTGAGCTTCTGAAAGGCAGTTTGAGAATTAGTATCCCAATAAAAATGTACATCTTTTGCAAGTAATTTGAATAATGGAAAGACTATTTTACTAAAACTTTCAATGAATCTTTGATAATAGCCCGCATAACCAAGAAATCTTCTCACATCTTTTTGATTTATTGGTTATGATAAATTCACAATGATTTGTATTTTTGCGAGATCCACGGTAATCCTTGATGATGAAATACGATGACCTAATACTATTCCTTAAGTTAACAACATGAAACATTTTCATTGCTAAGAGACAAATTTGATTCTATGCATCTTTTTAAAATGTTTTCCAAAATTTTCAAGGAATCATCAAAAGTGTTTCCATACACAGAAAAATCATCCATGTACACTTCTACACATTCATGTATTAAATAAGCAAAGATAGTCAGAACTGCTCTTTAAAAAGTAGCTGGAGCATTACATAAGCCAAAAGGTAATACCTTATAAGAATATGTACCCTAGGGACATGTAAAAGTAGTTTTGTCATGGTCTTCTAATGCTATTTTGATTTGATTATAACCACTAAATCCATCCATGAATGAAAAACACCTTTTCCCAGCTAGTGCATCTAGGACTTGATCTATGAATGGTAATGGAAAATAATACTTAAGTTTTGCCTTGTTTAATTCTCTATAATCTACACAAATTGTCCATTTTTCTTAGGTACACCAATTAACGAAGAAACCCATTGACTATCAGAGATAGGGCAGATAAGTCACGCCTTTAATAATTTTTGCAATTCTTCTTTAACTATCTCTCGCAGCATTGGATTCATTTTTCGTTGAGGTTTCATTAGAGGTCTTATATTATCATCTATGTATATATGATGAGTACATGTTTCAGGATGAATCCTTGACATATTAGTGTATTCCCAAGAAAATGCTTTCTGATATTTATCTGATAATGAAATAATTGTTCTTCCTAAGATGGTTCAAGATTTGCACCAATATCCAAATATTTCCCAGGATCGATTTCAATTATTTTGCTTTGAGCATTTGTTATTGAGTTAACAATAAAAATATCATTAAATGACGATCCTAAAGAATTGATTGTGCAATTTTCCTGAATTTTTTTTCCTAAAATACGATCTACAACAATGTATTGTATGTTTTTCAATTGTTTAGAGATATCTGGTTCGGATATGAAATAGCCTAACAAATCTTCATTTTTTTCCTCCTTGAAATCAAAAGCTTGATTAATACTTAAAATAGTTTAAATTACTTATTCCTGTTGTTGCTTTGTTTCATCAATCCATGATATTTGGTTTAATATAGAAGGAATTTGTGCATGAGGATAAAGTGTAACTTGTTTCCTTTCATCCCCATGTGAAATGATCATATTACCTATTCTACAGCCAATGGAAGTATCTGCTGTGGCCAACCAAGGTATTCCAAGAATTAATGGGTGTCCTCCCAAATTAGTTTTGTGTAGAAGAACCAAGAAAACTACAGGATATTCCAAGGAATCCAAATAAACTATGATATCTTCAAGTATACCTTCTGGCACTACCTTAGATCTATCAACTAGTTCTAATATTGTAGTGGTTGGTCGAAGATTTTGTAGATTCAAATATCTCATTGTTTCTAATGTCATCACATTGATAGCTGCACCTAAGTCAATTAATGTTTTTTGGAATTGAAAAATTGTTGATAGTTATTGTTACCATTGGAATTCTTGGATCAACATATTTTTCAGTCGAAACAATATTTGACATTAAGCTTGCTAAATTCCCAATCACATGAATTGTTGGTGTGTCTTTCTTTCTTTCTCCAGTTTTCTTTAAACATAATTCCTTGATTGTTTTTGTATAGATTGGAATATCTTTAATAGCTTTCAATAAAGGAATTTCCACATACGCATTTTTCAATTCATCTAGGACATTAAATTCACAAAGAGAAACTGGTAATCTTTCTTTAACTAACCTCTCTGGGACATTTTTACTTTTTTGATTTTGACTGTCTATTTGTAAATTTTCTGTGTTGGATTTTTCAGGGATTTCATCTTCTTCTAGGTGTTCTTCTATAATAACAAGGGAATCCTTTTGTAAATTTTCTCTAGACCTTAAGTGGATATTTTGAATTAGAAGGATTAAGTAAGTAGGGAATGTTGTTCCTTCATCAATGTTATACATGTGTTTTTCCACTTTATTATTAGGATTTGCCACTGGATGGGCTGGTAACTGAGTTGGATTGTGTGGGTGTTGGTTAGATGGTAGTTGGAGTTGTGGAGGTTGGGCTAGTTGTGGAGCAAGTAATGGTTGTTGATAAAATGGATTTTGTGGTTGATTTTGTTGAAATTGTTGATAAGGAAAAGATTGTTGAGGATATGGTTGTTGGTATGACTGTGGGTAGGGTTGTTGATATGGTTGTTGGTAGATTTGATTCCCATAAGCATGTCCTCGTAAACCTTGAGAAGGTTGGTTTTGATTTTGCTGAGGAATCCAAGTTTTCCAAGGCATATGATCATTCCATGAATTTTGAACAGGATATTGATAATTTTGAGAATATTGTTGTGTAGGATTTTGAGACATACCTGAAAAATGTGGTTTCCAAGGTATTTTTGGTGCTAAATAGTAAAAAGATTCCACGGTTGACTTTATTCTATTCGATCTTCCTGCAATTCCTTCAACCTAGGGAAATCATCAGTGCTATGATTCCCTGTACAAAGTCCACATATATGAATAATATCTAGAGGACATTCTTTAATGGATGCTTTTTCCTACATTTGGGATAAAAAATTGATAATAGTTGATCCCGTTATTCTTGTATTTTTCTAGTTTTTAATGTTTCAACATATGTACCTAATGTACTTAAAAGATTAGTTTTGAAATCTTCCAATAAATTTCCAGGTCATCTATTGTTATACCTCCTGTAGCCGATTTGGTATTTTTTGAAATATCATATCTTTTTCCAGTTCTTTCCCTGCCTCTTGAGTATTTTTGACATAGTTATGCTATTTCATCAAATGGTAATTAAGAAATATATTGTTTTCCCATTACATTAAGAAAATAAACATATTCATCCCGTATACCTTTTAAAAAATTGTTCGGGTGATATCAGGAGTGAGAGAACTATGTTTAGATTTTTGCAAGTTGTATAGAAATCTTTCAGGATATTCTTCTAAACTTTCATCCTCTTGCTGAGACATCCTGAAAATATCATCCTTTGAGTCTTTAGTTTTGAAATATGCTTTATATTTCTTAAGGCATATTTTTCTCATGTCATCCCACTTGGTTATTGCATGTTTTCCTAGTCCCATGAACCATTTTAATTCAACTGCCTTAAGAGAAGCAGGAAAGAGGCGAAGCATTTGTGTGTCATTAGTATATCCATAGGTACGACATAAAATTTCAAATTCAAATAAGAATGAATTTGGATCTTCAGAATCCATGCCATAAAAGTTAGGTATAATGGATGGTGGAATATGTTTCATTTTTACCTCTTCTAAAATGGCATTGGTGTCCAAGATTGGAAATCTGAAAGTAGTTTCTTGTTCTTCATCTAGTCTTCCAATTATTTCATCTAATCTTCTCTTAGATTCATTTTACCTTTATCTTCTTCTTCCTTCTTCTTCCCTATGCCTGCCATACCCCTTATGCTGTCCTGCAGTTGGTACTCTCCTTGGAACATTGGAATCTTCTTCTTCAACCATTCTAAAAAGTTCCCCAGTTAAGGTTTCTTGATTCCCAAAAGTCTTTTCTAATTCCTCTCTTGATTTTTCACTATGGATGAAAGGTAATTTTTCAAATTGTTCAAGAATAGTTTGTGGAGAAGGTGTTACTCCCTGTATTTTTTTTTTCTCTTTACTTCGTGAGGCAACATTATATGTTTATGATCAATAAGAGTTAACCTTTGTCATGAACACTGTTTTTCCTCTAATTCTTCCAAAGTAACGTTTCCAATAGTTGGTGTAGTGAGTTCAGATGTAGATGTTCCTACTCCTAGTGATGGTTGATTATTTTTTGGGGTTTTTGTTTCAAGATTCTACCTTTATCATCTCCTTTTCTAGACATAAAGAAAACAAAACTGAAACTAAAACTAAATTCTATGTTTAATTTTTTTTCATGAAAACCTACCTATGATTTTTTTTAAGTTTATTTCTAAATGTGCTTACTCGACAACGACGACCAAAATGTTGGCCTAATGTACAAATGTAAAGTAAAACATGTAATTTTAATTATCAATCCGATATTTGTAAGCTTAGAAGCACATCAAAATATATGAATTTAGACCTAAACTTATTTTTTAAGAAATATTTCTAAGATGGATTGATCACTTGTGATGGTAAAAAATACTAAAATCTCTTACAGGAGCAAATTTCATTCGATCTTTCAACATTCATAAGTTGACATTCCATTCATCAATTATTTTAAATCTAAAAACTTTCAAGAAATATGGAACCTATATCAGTATGCCGTTGAAGACAAAATTATATTGAATTCTTTTACGAGAAATTTATTCACAATATATGCTAATGTCACAACATGTAACAAGTAAACATGTATTTTAACAAATTATTAAAATCAATTGATGCAACAAAAACAATGCTTGAATTATATGCTACTCAGATAAATGTAAATTTGATGACAAGCTTCAAAAAATAAATGCAATTCATACCATTGAACAACAAGAAAAGAAAAGGGAATATGCATGCTTGGAAAAGAGGGCCCTACAATGCTTTGCTTGCACACTTGATTAAACCATAAAGTATATACTATTAATATCTACTGATCAATACTTCTAACATCAAAATATACATCAATTGAAATAGATTCAACAGTCTGCAATTTCTATTAAGTCTCAAAGCACAAATTCCAAACTCAAGTTATTAAACTATGTGCGTTCTTGAGGTATTTATACAAAGTGTTTATCACTGTAAATGATAAAAATGCTACTAATATGAGGATGAGATCCTATATTTCCTCTCAGAAGGCTTAATACATCTTCTAGATCCACAAAATAGGCAAATCCCCACAAATCCTCATAACTGCCAGAGTTTGTGCTAGAAAACAAGGTTTTTCCTGTACAGATGGCGCGGTTTGACCAACGTTGACTAGACACCTGCAAAGATAATATTGTGAAGCTGATAGATATTCATCCATACTTTGACATTAGGTAATCTTCCACATGTTTCAGATCACACCCAACTGTCTTGAAAGTATGCAATGCTTGGAGCAATTATGGGAAGTTGCAAAATCCTATAATTTTTGCTAAAACTTAATGTTAATGCCTTAAAATTTGCAATAATTCAATTCATAGTTTCATAAGGCTTCCTACAAAGACTTCATATTTGTTTTAAATAAACATAAATCGACATACAATTACAAGTCTCTGTTTCAGCTTCCATATATCAAGAAAACAACAGATCTAAAATAAAATAATTAGCTAAGATTTAAACAAAACCAAGATATCAAACTGAGAAATATCTGATAAAACAAAAATTTAATTAAAGATCCGAGAAATACATTTTCATTGAGACTCTATCCATGATTGTTAGATCTACAGATCTAGGAACCAGATATCAACCAAATCTGATCCATATCCAAATCATATTAACTGTACAATCCATGATGGTTGTGTGCCAGTGATCCCGAAATTAATTAACCTACAGTCTATGTTACCAAATCACGATGGATTTCTAAATGTAAATACAGAACCAACAATTTATTAATCAAACTTATCTTAAATTGATAGAGGCTGTAAATCCCTTTTTTCCCAACTATCCGAAAAAAGAGTAACCCTTGAATTATGCCTATATGCATACATTCAAATTGAGGCATACCTGTAATTGAAAAATTGATCCAAGTGTACAGTTGAAGGAGTTGCTCATGTGTATACATGCATACAAAATATTCTAGTGTTATCATAACTGCGGCTTTATAAAATACAAATGTCCCGATTAAAAGATATAAGGTTTAGTGATATCACCTCAGAATAGAGTAAGGATACTCATGAGAGGAGGTAACCTTATCGCTGCTCATGCTGGACCTTATGCCACCCTTCATCAACAGGTTTTTCAAAGGTAGTAAGCTATCTATTAATTTTATTACTAAAACTGTTACCCTGGATACAAGACATGTAGACCTAAACCATGCACATATTTAAGAGGAAGTTACCTTTGAATGAGGGATGAGGCTGTAATGGCAAGTCCAAGTTAATTCCAATGTTTGGGGGGCCATCATTGATAAATATGGGCTCACCTACCAAAACAGAGAAATACCTGTTAATATTTCAATGGTTATACAAGATAATAACATCATAACCATATACAAAAGGATCACTGAAAGAAAGACAAGCACAACCACACAAAAGAACACAGAGATTTATCCTGGGAAACCCTCATGGGAAAGAAAACCTAGGAAAAATTCCTCAATATAGAATTCAACCAAGTACGGTGTTAAACCCAAAGAATAAGACTTATAAGACCCCAAGAATAATACTGGACTATCTCCTCTCTCCCAAATAAACTACTCTTTCTCTCTCTAGCGCAACTACTGAGCTATGTTGCTTGTCTAAACGAGGGAGGCACCTCTCCTATTTATACTGATTAGTGGAGAGGCCTAATAACCCAACTAGGCCAGACTATCTCCCAATCATGGCCGAATTTCCTTGAGAGACTCAAAAATACATTTTAATAATACTTTTGTGGGTACTACTGAATCAACTTACAGCAAAGGATTTACCTCAAGACTTTACATGGCCAATTAAATCAATGACATCCCTAATCAGAGGAACAACATCTCTGGAAGGGGTAATAACAATAATAATACAAAATAGAATATCTTCCGTAGTTACATTTCTTTAAAACTCCCTCTTAACAAGGAGGGTGTTTTATAACACAAAAATACATCTGTACAACTGACTCGCAAGTTTATATATCATAGGAAGTTTTCAAAACTATATCAACATTATCATTATCCATGGAATATCTCCATCATAGAACATCACATATTGATCATTATATCACGATCATCGCATCTCGTCATAAATCATCGCATCATCATAAGCATCACATCACTAATGCATATCGCATTGGCATGAGCATCACATATCATCGCATCTCATCACATTATCATGAGTATCACATCTCATTGGATCATCACAAGCATCACATCTCGTCAGATCATCACTAGCATCACATATCGTCACATCATCATGAGAATCACATCTCATCGTAGGTATCCTGATCTAAACATCACGTGCAATAAACACAACATCCCAACATAATGTGAAATCACCCACATCATCAAAAGATGCTAGATCATCTGCAAATGAATGCATGACCACAACGCCCACAAATGAATGCAGGACCACAATGTCTGCAAATGAATTCTAGGCCACAACGTCTGTAAATGAATGCCATACCACAATGTCCATAAATGAATGCAGGACCACAATGTCTGCAAATGAATGCCATACCACAACATCCACAAATAAATGCAGGACCACAATGTTTGAAAATGAATGCAATACCACAACGTCCATAAATGAATGTCAAACCACAACGTCTGCAATTGAATTCCAGATCACAACATATGAAAATGAATTTCAGACCACAACATCTGCAAATGAATTACATACCACAATGTCCACAAATGAATGTTAGACCACAACGTGTGCAAACGAATTTCAGACTACAACGTCCGCAAATGAATGTAGGACCACAACGTCTGCAAATGAATACCATACCACAACATCTGCAAATGAATACCATACCACAATGTCTACAAATGAATTCCAGACCACAAGGTCTGCAAATGAATGTGGAACCACAATGCATGAAAATGAATGTAGGACCACATCTCGTTGGGATCTTCCTATTTGAAGATACAACCAACCTTTTTGTGATCTTCCTTATGAGGATACCACATGATCTACCCTAAATGATACGACTAGTCATACTAGGATCCACCCTAAGTGATGTCACCAACCATATTGGGATCTACCCATGAAGATACGACCAGGCTCTCTATACAGTGACCAAATTAATGGGGCTCATTAATATTTTCTTGTTTATCCACAACTTGTTCCTCTTTAGGAACATACTGGAGCCTCATAACTCCTCTCTACACCATATCTACGAATTTATGAAATACTGTGTTCTCTGAAACTCTGGTTGTCATAATAAATATCAGTTGCATCTATCTCGACATCAAACAATCATGTCAATAGTTTGAAAATCCATATTTGTTCGCTACAGGATGAACATGCTGCAATGTACTCAACCTCTTTCTGCTAAGCCGTGAGATCACACCTGATACCAAACATCCTGAAGTTCTCTTTCTGTCTTCAACACTTCCTCTTTGAATCTACAATGAGTTCATCCTCTCATGTTAGGTCATTGACATATCCCAGTATTCCGCATTCAACCTTAAGGTAAAGGTTGGAACCCTCTTTATTCTTGGTAAAGCCTTAGTCCATCAGGAAGTTGTCCATCCTGTCGCACCATGTCAAACTCAAAGATATTCTGTAGTCACTTCCTCTGAAGTAAAGCATCATCCTCCCTATGCATTTTATACTCTACATATCGAAACATTCTGCACTAGAGTGAGAGGTATAATCCTCTACTACTAATATTGTATGTATCCATCTTAGGTTATTGGACACCAAGTTCCTCTATCTTAAACTTTGTTGACAAGTTCCTCTTGCACCCATCTGTGAGCTTGTCGTCCTCTTTAGGCTTCCATCTTCAACTTTGTAGCAAAGGTTAAGATCTTCATCACTCTAGGTGATATTCAACCTCCTCACGTGCTTATCCATGGGTGCCTTTTGAGCTCGTACAAAGAATTTTTGTGCACATGTAGATATCTTCTTGACATACACTTCTACTTTACTAGAGAAGTGTGTTTGGTCAATGGAGTATGTCATTCCATAGTCTAATCCATCTTTCTAAGAGAAATCATGAAACTTGCTTTGTATCCCTTGATGTTTCCATTTGCGACATACTTGATCTTGTAGATCCACATGGAAGACACTACGGGGTTCCCTTTAGGTCTTAGAACCACATCCTAGACATCATTCAACTGGTTCCATTTCTCCTTGGCTACTTCTTCATAGCTGGAAGGATCTGCATCAATGATGTCACTCAACAATTCCACATAACTAGAGTGTATCCAAGGCCTCTTACTTTCATTGGAAGTCCCGTCATACTTTTCTTCATCTTGAATTATCTCTTGTGCCCAACATGGTCTTCATATCTTGAGGTGTATCTACCGCTCTCTTTAGGTCATATCATGATTCTTATATTCTTTTGAATCTCTTTCTTTCGTCACAGTGTCTCTGACCTTGGGAGATTCAGGTTCATCTTCATGTATGTTTATTGGATTGAATCTTCTAACTGAAATGTTGTCACTTGTTCTTCAGAACACTTCTCATCCTTCTTTTCATTGAGGTGATTGTTCACTATCTTTCCTACAAGTCAAATAAATCAGTTGCATGGTTAGAAACATTTCATAGTCTTCAAGACATATTCATAATGAAAAATTATTATGCATAAAGATATAGTCATGCAACTATTTTAGCCAATACAACATTCATTCATATTCGGTATACGCATGGAAGCTTTCTAGATGCCTTCCATCTCTACCACAACATTATTGAGATTGTACACTAATCCCAAAATGTCAGCAAAGAGGTTTCATTCTAGATAAGTAGCAATGGAATGTTGTATAGCACCACAGGCCACTTACCCATCATATGCATGTTAATAGTATACTGCTCATTAATGCAAACATTCTATCATGCATGATACATTTCCTTGAACATAGATAGGTACACAACTAAACAATGTTATTTAAGCAACTAGATATATAGGAAATGAAAATTCAAATACTTATATTTATTTGTTTGGTGGGTGGATTACTTTTTTATAATAATAACTAGAGCCTTCTACTTCATCATTTGATTCTGGGAACCTGTCTTTGTTTTTTTGGTGGGTGGACTCCTTCTCGAGCCTTATGTCCTTGCAAGAATAACTCGAGCCTACTACTTCATCATCTGATTCTGGAAACCTGTGTATTAGTTCTGAGTGTCACTAACTACAATAATTCTTATCCAAATACTGAGACGAATACGATTGTGATCTTTGTCTTCACCATTAGAATTCATCTTCCTCATTACTTGAGGAATATTCCTTTTCTTCTCTGAATCTTTTATTAGATGGTTCATTAAATTCAGCGGTGTGATCATGATGTCTTTTCTTGTTTGAATTCTTGTTGAAGGAGCCTCCATTTCGAGGACAATCTATGGAGTAATGTTCCTTATCATCATAAGTGTAGCATCGAATGTTTGGAAGGATCTCTTCTGAATTCCTTTTGTCTTCTGTTGTGATGATGGTCCTCCTTCTTTCGTTGATTTCTTCATGGATTGAACTGTGAGAGATTGAACTTTAGTTGCTCCCATCTTCTCTTGTTACGAGTCAAGCTTATTCTTGTGTGCATTCTTCCCATAGTTTATTGAAAGAGATCAACTTCCTTCTTGCACATATTACTTGAATGAATGAATATCATGATATTAGGAGGCCATTCAAGGTGATCATAACAATCTCTCCATCTTCCGCATTTCCTTTGACTACTTCAAGTTGTTCCTTGATTTGAGAAAGTATTTTGAAGTGATTCTGCATGATATCTAAGATTTGTATCTTCACATTCTTCAGCTCGTTCCTCAATGCCATCTTCTTGTTGATATTAGTTCCTTTGTACAAGTTGTTCATTGTATTGAACATCTCCTTGGGATTCTACAAGGATGATATATGTGAGATCCAATGAGGACATACATAATCCTCTTGGATTTAAATAAGTCCTTCTTGTGATTTGTCTTCATCTCCCTATGGATCTACAACTTCTTCTTTGTCATAGTTCACTAAGTCATGCTTCTTTAGGTATGAGAAGAATTCTATACTTCCATGCTCAAAGGTATTATATTCTGGCAGGCAGATATTGGGCCAAAAATAGTTTATGTTCAGTAATACAATGGTGTTACAATAAATAGAATTCCAATCATGTCGATAGGATTTGAATCTGCCAACTAAACCTGACTAACTGACTAACTAGAAGTGTCTTAAATCACTATCGGAGCTCACTAGTCTAACTCCACATGTCTAATTCAATTAATAATCAGTTAAAACTAGTTAAACTAATGAGGCAAGTGAGAAAAGGTGCTTACTCCCATGCAACCATGCAAAACTGGCACTAACTAAACTGAAATACATCTAATTAAATGTAACTAGAGATTAGATTAGCATTACTACTTACCTACCACAACCAAATGATGAAGGATGATGGTGGCACTCAGAGTGGCTCCTAAAACGTAGGGATTGGTAGCGGTGGCACCAAATGGCACACTGATGGAACCAATGGGGCACACCGGTGGCACCAAAATCATGGTGGAACCAAACTCTAGCAAATGACTCCTAAGTTAGGCAAATGATCTAATAGACTATATATGGATAGGGAGAGAAAGGGAGGATTAATAATAGTCCTAACACCCCCTTTAATACTAAATTTTTACGACCTAGTCCTAACACCTCCATTTAATACTAAATTTTTTATGACCTAGGACTTGTTAACTAATACCAAAGGTCACCCATTACAATCTAAAATGCAAAATTTTATTTGTCCAAGAAGAATTGAGGGAAAAGGCAAAACCACATGGGGAAAATCCTTCCTAAAAAATGGACATGGAACAAATTTTAAATAAATATATTCACTCCATCTTTGTTCTTCACTTGAATAAGTTGTATGTACTGCTTCTTGGTAAAAAACTTTGTATATTTGTTGTATATGCCTTGATCATGTATCCGATTTTCAATGCTATGTAGACAAAAAACATGAGGAGAAGCCCCTTGTAGCTCATCTTCTAGTGATGAAGGAGAATCATATGAGTGTTCTTTGATGTGACAACATAAAATATCATATTTGAACATAAAATTAGAGATGGAAAAGAGATCTTTGCAGTCATCTCCAAACCAAATAACATCAATGAAATCAACAGGCTCAATTTCTACTGTAGTTGCATAATGGTGAACCCTGTCATGAAGCTTTTTCCCAAAATGAAGTGAAACCTTTATAATTCTGTAATAGATATTATGAGTCTCTGATATATCAAAAATTAAGTCATATGGAGCAGCAATCAACCAAGATACAGTGTCTCCAAAATACGATTAAGTCATAGTAGGAAAACTAGGTGCAACTAGTCTACATTGACAATTGGGCGAATCCGGTGAGCACAAGGGTCTAAAATTTGAACTAATAAAAGTTATATCAGGCCCAAATGTTTTTAACATAATCCCACTTATATAAAATGATAATGAAAACCAACCAATTATACAAAGCAAATACCTGATAACAACTTTCACCAGTGATACAATATAGGAAACCATGAAATTGTCTAGTTTACCAACTGAGGAGTTTGGGAGTTGTAGGGTTTTATGAGTATCAAATGGATGGGATAGAGGTGTCATAACATGCATATAAGGCTACAAATAATCTTATAATTTATAGAAATAAGAATCTGAATGGGGTTTGAAGGATTCAGATGAAGACAAGTCATAAACTAGTGGCAAAAAACTAGTATTGAGAGGAGATGGATCTAGGAGACTGATTGGTATTTTTTCAAGGGGAGGAAAATAGATTTATAATTCTGATATATCAGAATGAATATCAAAATTATATACATCAGAAACATACTTTATTCTAGCAACCAAAGCATGAACATCATTATCTTTGAATTGCATAGTGTTATCGTTCCCTTGGGGATCAACATATTTTTCCCTTCTTGCAAAATATGGAACATCAATGTTGTTTCTTTCGAGCAACTAAATCATGATGTAAATTTTATTCTTAAATATAGAATTTTAATTGTGAAAATATTTTTTGCAATAGGTACACTTTGATCTTCCTTTCTTGTTTCCCTTCTTCATGAAATTCGAGCCTTCATCAGTAGAGTTAGAACCTTCATATTCAGAGTCTGACTTTGGATTTTTATCCTTCACTTTTAGCTTTCCTTTGGACTTGATATTCTTTCTTCCAAGAGAAGCAATCGCATTATCCTTTGAGGTTTATATAGTCCCCATTTGAATCAACTTGATATTCTCTTGTGTGAGAGAATCTATGAATGCATCCAAGGATGGAATCCTCCAATTTTGGACTGCAAGATTAGTAACATAGAATGTTGACGTGAAAATATTTTTTGCAATAGGTACACTTTGATCTTCCTTTCTTGTTTCCCTTCTTCATGAAATTCGAGCCTTCATCAGTAGAGTTAGAACCTTCATATTCAGAGTATGACTTTGGATTTTTATCCTTCACTTTTAGCTTTCCTTTGGACTTGATATTCTTTCTTCCAAGAGAAGCAATCACATTATCCTTTGAGGTTTATATAGTCCCCATTTGAATCAACTTGATATTCTCTTGTGTGAGAGAATCTATGAATGCATCCAAGGATGGAATCCTCCAATTTTGAACTGCAAGATTAGTAAGATAGAATGTTGACACAACAACTGAGTATTCTAGACCCAGCTTTGATAGAATGGAGAGGATTAACTGATATTATTCCTTGGTAATCCCACACTGCTTGAGCAAAAGTACTAGTGACTTAAACTTGGTGACAAATTCCTCGATGGTTTCGAATTCACTTGGTCTCAATGAGATCAACTCATTCTAGATTCAAGCTTTACCCACAATTCATTAGGGCCTTTCAAGCCATCAAGAAGGAAAAGAAGTTTTGGAGAGAGAGAGAGAGAGAGAGAGAGAGAGAGAGAGAGAGAGAGAGAGAGAGAGCAAGCCATAAGCTTCATCCTTCCTCTTATGCCACCTTACTTTCTCGACAAGAACATTAGGCTCAATTTCTAAGGCCATAGTAACTTTGTAGAGACCTTTGCAGCACAATAGTATCTCAATATTGGCTTTCCGTTCATAATAATTGAATGAAGTCAAGGTTACTATATTAGATATATCCATGCTCTGCTGCTGGTGAGAGAACTGAATACCTACACAAAACTAGAAAGACAATTTTTGTTTAGCCTAACCAGGATATGATACCATATTAGATTCTGGCAGGAAAATATTGGGCCAAAAATAGTCTTCACATAAATTGCACAAGAAAATATTGAGGAGAATGATATAAGAAACCTTCCATTTTACATGTTCAATAATACATTGGTGTTACAATAAATAGAATTCCAATCATGTGGATATTATTCGAATCTACCAACTAAACCTGACTGAATGACAAACTAGAAGTGTCTTAAATCACTATCAGAGCTCACTAGTATAACTCCACATGTCTAATTTAGTTAATGAGTCAGTTAAAACTAGTTAAACCAGTTAAACTGATGAGTTAGGTGAGAAAAGGCGCCTACTCCCATGCAACCATGCAAAACTGGCACTAACTAAACTAAAATACATCTAACTGAAGGTAAGTCAAGATTAACTTAGCATAACTACTTACCTACCATAACCAACTGATGGAGGCTACTGGTGGAACTCAGGTTGGCTCCTAAAGTGTAGGGATTGGAACTAGTGGCACCAATGGGGCACACTGGTGGCACCAATGGCACCAGTGGCACCAAAATCATGGTGGCACCAAACTCTAGAAAATGACTCCTAAGTTAGGCAAATGATCTAATAGACTATATCTAGACAAGGAGACACATGGAGGATTAATAATAATCATAGAAAGAGGTTATTGGTTCCTTCAAGATTGGTACTATTTGTCATCATGATAAAAATGAGAACCTTAAACAAAAATACAGAGGATAGAACTTACCAATGAGATTGCTTCAACTTGATGTTTGCTTGAAAGCTTTTCTGGAAGACTGCTTCTGGTGGTCCTAGGGTTTGACAGAGAAAACCTAATTTTTCAACTTAGGTATCTTCGAATCTGATTGGATATAAATATGTGCCTCTTCGAGGCGAGCTGAGTAACATAATCATTTTCCAAAAACTGTGGACAAAATTGGAAAATATTGGATGCCCTAGTTTTCTCCAACAGTAGTGTTAGGTTAAAAATTGAAGATCCACAAAATGAGAAACTTATTACATAGACATATCCTCCCTCCTAATTTGAGTTTTATAGTTAAATTTTTTCAATTGATCGGTGGAGGGTCGAAGTTCCTGGAATAGGAAGCCCTAGTTTTCTCCAATTTCTTCTGCAGACTTATCTGATATTGATTCTACTATATCTCCAAAATTCCTACTACTCTTAGTCTGAAACTTTGTCCTGATATATCTTGATATGTCTTATTCCCAACCCCATTGGTTAGAGAATAATTAGATTCTCCAAGTGGGACTTGTTCAAGTTCTTCCAAGGTTACTTGTTTGAGGATTGTTCAACATAAAGAACTTGTACGGACTTCCACATGTCATTGTTTCACCTTCGGGGTTTGCAACACTGACCACATAAACTACAATTTGTGCCATATCTAAAAAATATTGTGAAATTTGATTTGGACCTTCCTATCCATAGATATAGAAATTCTCCCTAGGTCACCTGTTTATGAATGTATTCTAGAGGAGGATGGAACCCTGATTTGGGGGAATCATATCTCCTGAAGTATAGCGAATATGAGGTTGAAACTTTCACACAAGGTACAAAAATATTTCATCTTCGTCCTGTCAAAGTTTCAACTTCTAATACTTCTCTAATATCAATTTATAGTGAAAGTTCCAAGATGAATAGTTTTTGTCTTCTAGGGTTTTCAAGCATGAAACCCTAATCTTCAGTAGCTATAGTTGTAGCAGTGTTTTAGCTGCACAAATACTTCTTTCAAGGTAGACTTGATACCATGTTAAGAGTTCAATGTTTGTACAAGATCATAACATCATAACCATATACAAAAGGATCACTAAAATAAATACAAGCACAACCACACAAAAGAACATAGAGATTTATCTTGGGAAACCCTCATGCAGAAGAAAACCTAGAAAAACTTCCTCGATATAGACTTAAACCAAGTACAATGTAAGGCCCACATAATAATACTTATAAGACCCCAAGAATAATATTGGACTACTTCCTCTCTCCCATATGGACTACTCTTTCTCTCTCTATGTAATGTCCTCTTCTGCTTAGGCATTGAGGACTGACCCGCTAACCTATATGATTCCCATAGGTTCGAGCGATAGTCAGGGAATTAGTTGTGGATTGATGCCATATAAGAAGATATAGGGCATCAATATTATATCATCAGTGGGTAGAGGTGAGACACCAGAGCCAAAGGCCACCTGCATGCATGACATCTGAGTCTCCATGCAAGTCAACTGCAAATTAGAAGTTAAAGTGACCTAATTAGGTCAAAAGTTAGGTTATTTGCAGTTGAAAGTTATGAAATAAAGGTAAAGTGAATGGAGAAAGAGACTTATATGATTATTGATTTGAGGATTCGAATTGGAGATCTTAGAGAGCTAAGTTGGGGGTGAGTGCATGCTCAACTACCTAGTGTATTTTTGCATCGAAATCTATCTACCCTAGTTCATCATCAGGTTGCATCATCCAGATTCAAAACTACTTCATCATCAGGTTATATTCAACAGTTACTTCATGAGATTGATTATTCATCTAGTTGGAGGGTTGCACCATCATACCATGGTGCTGTGGTCAAAGACACATCTATTCATTTTCTTCTCTACAGAGGGAAGAACTTCTGCATGCTGCTTCTATTCATCTCATAACAACCTCATTACCCTTCCCCTGGAAGAAGGGTTTCTCATTTTGAGTATAAAGTAAGTTATCAACAATGTTCCCTTTCTGGAAGGCATTTTTTTGCATGGGGGAATTGAGTTGAGGAGGACACTCATGTTTTGGGCTATTGAGCCATTGTTTCTTTTGCATGCTGCTTCCATCACTACCAGAGGGGTACTATAACCCTATTGCACATCATTGTTCAGGTACACAGTGTACTCCCAAAATACCAAACACCAAGAGCATCCACTCACACAAACAGATCGCAGATCAACACACCGATATTTTGACGTGGTTAAAACCATCGAGAGGGAAAGAACCCATGGCCCCAGCCAAATAGCTACTTGGAGAAATTTATTATGCAAAAGAAGAAAGTTACAAATGAGATTCTCATAATCGATCAACTAGCCAAACACCCTCCATGCTCTTTAAATAGAGAACATGGACCAATCGGGTGTTAAGCCACAGATCAAGGGTAGATATGATCTAAGAGAAGTTGAATCGTTAGATCACTCTATGTCTAGAACATATCGTGACTATTGGATTAGAATATTTACAAATGCATACTAATGCATACTAAAGCAACACACTTTACCTAATGGATATATTACACAAGTTGATATTAACTAACTCCTAAGTGTCTAAATATCCTAACACCCCCCCTTAAGAACAAATTGGGATAGGATTGAAGGATTTACAAAAGTGACACTATTAGGAGAAGGAAGGAGGCATTAGAGCCTATCCCCCCTTAATGACACATTCCTGAACTCCTAACATAGATCAAAGTTTAGAAAATTTCGCTTTTGTAAGAGACTTGGTGAAGATGTCTGCAACTTGATCATCTGTAGGGCAATAGAGCACTTCAAGAACACAATCATGAACAAGATTTCTGATGAAGTGCATGTGTATCTCAATGTGTTTGCTGCGTTGATGTAGAACTGGATCTTTGGCAAGCTTGATGGCACTTTGATTGTCGCACCAAAGTGGAGTAGGTTGCTGCTACTCGAATCCAAACTCTGAAAGGATCTGTCGAAGCCATAAAGCTTCCTGACTGGCATTAACTGTGGCTTGATATTATGCTTCTGCTGAAGAAAGAGCAAGATATTGTTGTTTCTAACAAGCCCAAGTGACAGGTCCAGATCCCAGACTGAAAACATAACCTGCAGTAGACTTTCGATCATCAGGGTTGTCAGCCCAATCTGAATCAGTGAAACCAACCAACAAAGGTCCCCCCCCTATACTGTAATGAATCCCAAACTGAATTGTACCTCGAATATATCAAAGTATTCTTTTTGCTGCTTTCCAATGACTTTCATGAGGTGTTTGCATATAACGGGCAACGCGACCAACGAAAAAGGAAAGGTCAGGACAAGAATGAGTCAAGTATAAGAGACTACCAATAAGCTGACAATACAAGGTGGCATCTACTTTAGGGGAAGTACAAGTGGCAAAAAGTTTGACTCCAGACTAGAAGCAAGCAGGGCCTGGTTTACAATCTTCCATGTGAAAGTGACAAAGAAGGTCTCAAGCATACTTAGACTGGGAAAGAAAGACTCATTCTTTGGTTTGCAAGACTTGGAGACCAAGAAAATAATGCAAATATCCTAAGTCCGACATTTCAAAATTTTGTTTCAGACTGGATTTCACACGGGTTAAAAGTTTAGGGTCACTACCAGTAAGGATAAGATCATCAACATAAAGAACAAGTATGATGAGATGGGTTCCTACTTTCTTGGTATAGACATTGGGGTCAGAATGACATCTAAAAAAACCGGTGTCAAGGAGAAAGCTATCCATTTTGGCATACCAAGATCTAGGAGCTTGCTTAAGGCCATATAAGGATTTCTTAAGGCGACAGACAAGGCTAGAGTTATTCTAAACATATCCAGGAGATTGTTCCATGTAAATTCCTCCTGTAAATCACCATGTAAGAAGGCAGACTTGACATCCATTTGGTGGACTTCCCAGTTATGTAAGGCTGCAAGGGAAAGAACAAGGCGGATGGAGTTCATTTTGCAACAGGAGTAAAGGTTTCATTGTAGTCAATCCCTTCAACTTGGGAAAAACCTTTGGAAACTAACCTTGCCTTAAGTCTTTCAACATTTCCATCTGATGCGTACTTAGTTCGGTAGACCCATTTACATCTGATAAGTTTTCTTCCTTTTGGAAGAGCAACAAGATCCCAAGTATCGTTCGCCATTAAGGAACGATATTCTTCATCCATAGCTGCATCCCAATCTGGATTTCCTGAAGCTTCTGTGAAATTTCTTGGATCATGATTCTCATAAACTTGAGCCAAAAGAGAAGAGGCTCGCTGAAACTGAGAATGTGTATGACGTTGATCTCTAGGATCACCGGCAAGATCACCAACTGCTTCACATGTTGAATGGACCCATTGAGGAAGCACTTGCGCTGGTGCAACTGGAGGAACATGAGCAGGCGGAGGTGGATTTTCATCCTCACTGTCATCAACTACACCATTTTGTTGTGGTATATATGGACCAGTGTGTTGTTGTTGGATTCCTTGTTGAGTGCATAAAGTAGTGAAATTTTTGTTAACATATTCTCCTCCATTGTCAGATCTTAACTTAATAATTTGATGACCAGATTGTTTTTCAACAAGGGCCTTGTAGGCCAAGAACATGTTAAATACTTCGCTCTTAAGTTTTAGGAAGTAAACCCAAGTGCGTCTGGAGTAGTCATCAATGAAAGTTAAGAAATATTTGAAACCAAAAAAGGAAGCAAATGGAAGAGGATCACACAAGTCACTATGCACAAGCTCCAAGGGAATCGAGTCGTGCTAAGAGGCACGTTTGTCAAAACTGTCGCGATGATGTTTTCTGATTACACAATCGGAACAAACACCATCCTTGCAAGATACCATCGGAAGACCAGTTACCATATTGTCTCTACATAGTTGTCGCAATGAGCGATAATTTAAGTGACTAAATCTCTCATGCCAAAGTTTGCTAAGTTATCACTATGAGCAACAAAAACTAAAGGAAAATGTGATGACCCAAAGTTGTTAAATTTGTACAACCTGGTAATATCATCAACAATTTCGGTAGCTAAGACATGTTGAGGATATTTAAAATCCTTGATTACAACTTGGTGAGGTGTAAATGTTACAGTTTTACCTTCACCAGAATGAGTGATTTGATAGACTGACAACAAATTGCAGGAAATTCTTGGAACACATAGTACATCACTAAAATGACCATTTACTACTGGAACTGTTCCATATCCTACAACACTTAGAGAACTATCATCACCAACAAATATTTGTTTGGTGTTACATTCATGCATAGTAGAAAAGATGGCTTGATTCTTAGCCATATGATAATATGCTCCAGAATCAATGAGCCATTCATTTGAAGTAGAAAAGAAGATGCGGTATAAGAGTAACCAGAAACACAAAGTGCATGTCCATGTGAGGTAGATTCTGAAGACGAATCTAGGCTGATGTGATGCTTCTTCATTGCTGCTTCCAAGGTTGACATATTCTTGAAACACTTAGATTCATCATGATTATCTTTCCCACAAAAATTGCAATGACGCTCAATCTTCTTTCCTTTTGGATTGGATCCTTTGTAATTTTTTAAAGAAGAAGCTGACTGAGAGGGTTTGGGACCCTTGTTTGGATTATTATTGTGAAAATTCTATTTCTTGGGAGGCTTGGAATTTTCTTTCTGTTGGGACAATAAGGATTTCCCATATGTATCTGCATTGTTAATTATTCCAAGATGAATGAGCTTATCTTGCTCTATAATTAAGGAATCACAAAAGGATTCAAGACTAGGTTCTTGATAGCTAGCTGTAGTCAAGGATTCTTTCATGGAGTAAAATGTAGATACAAAAACACAATATGCAGGTCCAAGTTTGGAAAGAATATGATAAATACATTGTTTGTCTTCTTTCTTAATCTTGCGTTCTTCACATAAGAGTCTAAGAGTTTTATACTTAGATAAATAATCTTGAATGCATGAAAAATCACTTGGATTCAAAGAAATCAACTCATTTTCAAGTTGATGATCTCGAATTTCATTGTGTTTACCAAAAACAGATTCCAACTTTTCCCAAGCTTTATCAGGTTCATCAATTCCAGATATGTGGAATCACAAATCAGTAGAGATTGACATCCCAATCAATCCACGAGCTTCATCACATCTATTTTCCCATTTTATTTTCTTATCATCATTAGTGGGTTCTATTTCTTTCAATGAGGTAATTATGAAAAGTCCCCTTCTTTCCAAAATGAACCTTTTACAATCAAGTACAAGAAAGTTGCTTTTAAGTGAATCACTTTTGTAAAATAAGTGATATTCACTTTTACAATAATGGTACTTTAAATAGTGCGACAATAATAAGTGATATGTTTCACTTGCCGAGAACCATGGGTACCATGTCACAGATGTTCAAGAAAGGGAAAGGCCTACTACATAGAGGCCTATTCTGATATTGGGGAGGATGAGGATTATCAGGATCAGGAGCAAGATGAGACACCAGAGATAGTTGATGAGGGACAAGCCTCAAGAGGTACCATTGCTACCATGAGAGGGGTTCGCAGATTCCACACTCTCCGGATCAAAGGTACCGTACATGGCCATAGAGTGGGAGTTCTGATAGATGGTGGGGCATCCCATAAATTTATTGATGCTACATGGGTTAAAAGGAGAGGCATTCAAATTGAGAGTTTTGATGGGTTTTCAGTAGCTGCAGTAGGTCACACAATGGAGTGTAGTTAGAGGATTCCTAAATTAAAAGTAACACTTGGGAATTATACAGTGATAGAGACATTCTATGTGGTAGATGTACCTGACATGAATGTGGTATTGGGAGTTCAGTGGCTGTATTCCATAGGGAAGTATTCCACGAACTACCAGACCATGGAGATGGAGTTCACAGGAGCAGAGGGACAAAAGGTAGTATTAAGTGGGATGAATACCTACCCTCCCACAGCAGTGACATCCCACAGGATGGAAGCAATATTGCGACATGGAGATATTGAGTGGGCAACAGAGTGTTTGGTTACCTTTAGGAAACCACCAGATCAGGCCACCCAACATTGAACAGATATAGAGGCCTTACTGCAGAAGCAAAAGGAAGTATTTGAAGACCTTCCAGTAGGTCGACCACCAGATAGGGGGTTTGAGCACATTATTGATTAGAGGAGGGGACTCAAGCAGTTATCACCACTCCTTACAGACATCCTAATAGGTACAAAGATGAGACATAGAGTACAATCAAGGAACTAATCAAGCTAGGGTACATCAAACCTAGCTCCAGTCCCTTTGCATCTTTAGTAGTGCAAGTAAAGAAAAAATATGGAACCCTACGCATGTGCATTGATTACAGGGTGCTCAAGAAGAAGAACATAAAGAACATGTATCTCATCCCTAGGATTGATGAGCTGATGGATGAACTACAGGGGGAAAATTAATTTTCCAAGATTGACCTCCGCTCAGGTTACCATCATATTCGGGTCAGGGAACAGGATGTTCCAAAGACCGCCTTCCATTGCCACTACATACATTATGAGTTTCTAGTGATGCCATTTGGGATCACTAATGCACTGGCTACTTTCCAGTCATGCATGAACCATATCTTCAAGGCTCAGTTACGTAAGTATCTTCTGGTATTCTTCGATGACATATCAATATACAGTAGAACTTGGGAAGACCATTTGAGACATCTAGATGAAGTACTTGGAATTATACAGGAGTAGTCACTATTAGAGGAAATTTCAACTCAAAATGGGCCTTTTAACTTTTATTCAAATTCCATGTCATTATGTGTTAGCCAATGAAATTGCTTTAAATTTGAAATACCGTATAGGTCTGAAACACTTTTTTAATATAAATTTGGGGATAGGTATCATAAAAAAAACTACTTTTTTTGTTTGTATTTTTGACATATCTCCCTGTGTTTTTACTCAAATTTCGATCGGGAGAGCTCGTTGGATGTGGAATTAAATTCCGCATCCAACGAGTACCCACTCAGCATACTTTTGACGGACCCCGCTACCCCAAAAACAAGAAATACCTGAAAAAATGGAATGATGACATCATCATTTCATTTTTTTCAGGTATTTCTTGTTTTTGGTGTAGCGTGGTCTGTCAAAAGTATGCCGAGTGGGTACTCGTTGGATGCGGAATTAAATTCTGCATCCAACGAGCTCTCCCGATTGAAATTTGAGTAAAAACACAGGGAGATATGTCAAAAATACAAACAAAAAAGTAGTTTTTTTCTTTTCTTCCTCCAAAATTAATAAATATTATTTTATTATTTTAACTATTATTTTATTAGTTCATTTTAGGAGGCCCATTTTGAGTTGAAATTTCCTCTAATTAGTATGCCAAAATGTCCAAGTGTGAGTTTGACATGTAGGAGATGTTATACTTGGGGCATGTGATAGGGGCCAATGGAGCCCAGGTGCACTTAAAGAAGATTCGGGAAATATTGGATTGGCTTACACCTAAAAATGTGACAGAACTAAAGGGATTTTTGGGCACCTACTACAGGAGGTATGTCAGTGGATTCTCACGGATGACCACAATCCTCACATATCTTACCAAGAAGGGGGCATTTAGTTGGTCTGAGACATCATGAAAGACATTCAAGAAAATGAAAAAATTAATGACTTCATGCCCATTATTAGCTTTACTAGACTTTTCTCAACCCTTCATGTTAGAATGTTATGCATCAGGAGAGGGAATTGGGGCAGTTTTGATGCAGAACAACCACCCCATTGCATTTGAGTGCAGGAAGCTCAAAGACTATGAGCCCCACTGTTCGATATATGACAAAGAGATGTTAGCCATTCTCCTTGCATTAACCAAGTTCAGGCAGTACTTGGTAGGTGGCAAATTCAAGGTTAAGACAGATCACAATAGCTTGAAATACTTCCTAGAGCAGAAAGAGCTAAACGAGAGAAAACATAAATGGGTAAGCAAAATTTAGGCCTATGAATTCAAGATTGAGTACGTAAAGGGAAAGAACAATGTAGTGGTTGATGCACTTTCCAGACGACTAATTACTTTATCCCTTATGAGCATCTCATCAGATTGGATATCTCATCTTTTGGTTGAGTACTCCAATGACAAGTTTGCTTGCGAGCTATTGGATGGACAGATTCAGAATGATAGGTACCGGGTAATTGATGACATCATATACTATAAGAACAAAATATTCTTGGTTCCAAAGTCTTCCCTCAAGAAGAATATTTTGTAGGCATTGCATGATTCACTATTAGCAAGGCATCAGGGGTTTCTCAATACCTATAGACAGATTAGAGAAAGGTTCTCATGGAAGGGCCTTAAGAATTATGTGATACAACACGTGAGAGAGTGTAACTTGTGCCAATATAACAAAATAGAGCATACCCACCCGACTGGTTTACTACATCCCTTACCTATTCCCGAGAAAAAGTGGGAGAGCATCTATATGGAATTCATTACTGGGTTTCCCAAGATTCAGGGAAGAGATTGCTTGTACATAGTGGTGGACAGATTGACCAAGTTCGATCACTTCTTTACCATTTCTTTAGATTATTCAACAGCACAGGTAGCAGAACTATTTTTCAGAGAGGTATTTAGACTCCACGGGTTACCCAAGACCATTGTCAGTGACAAGGACAACAAATTCACAGGAGCCTTTTGGTAAGAGATTTTTTGGTTAGTGGGGACCGAGTTAGCCATGAGCACAAGTTATCATCCACAGAGTTACAGGAAAATATAGATTACCAATAAGTGGATTGAGGGATACTTGAGAAATTATGTAGCAGGTCAGCAAAGGACATGGATCAAATGGCTACACTTGGGTGAACATTGTTACAACACTACCCACCATATGACCATTGGGATGACCCCTTTTTGAGCTCTGTATGGGTATGATGCTTCCACTTTCACAGACTAGATATTCAGCGATAGCAGGGCCTCCAAGTCCAAAGAGTGGATTTAGGAGGGTCAAGATATCCCCAAGGTACTCACGAAGAACATATAGGTTGCTTAGAATCAACAGACGATATATGTAGACATGCACATGGTTGAGCACAATTTTGAGCTAGGAGACTTCATTTATTTACACCTCCAACCTTACCGACAATCATCTCTTAAAAAGAAAGGAGCAGACAAACTCAAGCCTCACTTCTATGGTCCATACATGATAATCCAAAAGGTTGGAGAGGTAGCCTATGAGCTAGAATGACCCACTGAGAACAAGATTCACAACGTATTTCATGTCTCCAACATCAAGAAGGCAGTCGATTAGCAGATTGGTACATATTCCAAGCCTCCCCCCCCCCTTGATGATGAGGGGCAATTGATTCTGATTCCTGAGCGCATCCTATAGGTACAAGAGCAGAAACCGAGGAACAAAATCATCAAAGACTACTTGGTTCAGTGGAAAGCTCTTCACATAGAGGAGGCCACTTGGGAGGGAGAACGGGTATTACAGTAGCCAAGTTTACAGTTGTTTGAGGAAAAGCAAAATTGAGCGGTGAGGACTGTAATGTCCTCTTATTCTTAGGCATTTAGCACCGATCCGCTAACCTATATGATTCCCATAGGTTCGAACGGGCGCTGACAGTAAGGGAATCAGCTGTGGACTGATGCCATATAAGAAGATCTAGGGCATTAATATTATATCATCATTGGGTAGATGGGGGCCACCAAAGACAAAGTCCACCTGCATGCATGACATCTGAGCATTATTTCATGATGCATGCACCTGCATGCAAGTCAACTGCAAATTAGAAGTTAAAGTGACCTAATTAGGTCAAAAAGTTAGGTTATTCGCAGTTGGAAGTTATAAAAGAAAGGTAAAGTGAATGGAGAAAGAGACTTATATGATTATTGATTTGAGAATTAGGATTGGAAAGCTCGACGAGCTAAGTTGGGGTTGAGTGCATGCTCAACTAACTAGTGTATTTCGGCAGCGAAATCTATCTTCCCTAGTTCATCATCAGGTTGGATCATCCATATTCAACACTACTTCATCATCAGGATATATTCAACAGTTACTTCGTGAGATTAATTATTCATCCAGTTGGAGGGTTCCACCATCATATCGTGGTACCATGGTCAAAGACATATCTATTCATTTTCATCTCTACAGAGGGTAGAACTTCTGCATGCTGCTTCTATTCATCCCAGAATACCCTCATTACTCTTCCCCTGGAAGAAGTTCCTCTCATCTTGAGTATCAAGCAAGTTATCAGTATTGCTCCCTTTTTGGAAGGCGTTTTTCTGCATGGGTGAATTGAGTTGAGGAGGACACTCACGTTTTGGGCTATTGAGCCACTGTTTCTTCTGCATGTTTCTTACAACACTGCCAGAAGGGTACTATAACCCTATTGCACATCATTCGGGTCTTCAACAATGGCTTATTTATTATTGAGGAGCATCTACATCTTGGAGGAGGGAGCATTCGCCTGTGGAGGACGATTTAGATTATCTCCCTATTTCTCCATCAAAATCCTTGCATGCGGTGACCATCCTCTTCATCATCAGTAGATCTACATACTGGTATGTACATGCATTAATTTCTCCTATTTTCTAGCATTTCAGTACTATCTAGGGCACAGATCTACATGCAACTACATCCATGCAAAGATCAGGGTTTGCTTTCCTATTTTATTGAGGCATAGGCCTACTAGCCATCTACAATACACACAGAAAAATAAAAATATCAGTTTGGGATATTACACTCTAGCACAACTATTGAGCTCTGTTTCTTGTCCAAATGATGGAGGCACCTCTCCTATTTATACTGATTAGTGGATAGGCCTAATAACTCAACTGGTATGACCTATCCTCCCAATCAGGGCCGACTTGACTTGGGAGACTCAAAAATATATTTTAATAATACTTTTGTGGGTACTACTGACCCAACTTAAAATGAAGGCTTTACCTCGATAATTTACATGACCAATTACATCAATGACATCCCTAATAAGAGGAACATCATCTCCATAAGGGGTAACAACAATAATAATACAAAATAGAATATGTTCCACAATTACATTTCTTTAACAATAACGTTAATATATTTACTTAAATTTTGTAATTGAATTTCAATAAACAAGTATACAGGCAGAGAGTCATACCTTCACTTAACGCTCAGAGAGCCAAGGGTTTGCTCCTCCTAGCTCTCCTCTCCTTCCTCTTCCCTGCACAAAAAACCAAGCTGAGTTAGCTCTGCTGACATCTACAAAAATTCCTCAATGAAATAAAGAGTTAAAGACTAGAAATATTAACTTCTTACCTGTTAAACCCTTACGATCTTGGAAAGCTCCCATGCTAGTAATCAAAAGAAATCACAACAAGGTTCCCATATTATCGTATGAATTTGAAAGATGGTTGAGACTGTGCAAAGGAGAAATGGAAGCCAAGCAGCCACTAACCACCATTAAAAACTTCATTAAAACCTCCTCCCTTCCAAGCTATCCTCGACCTTGTGACTCCCGTGGACATATGCCAAACCTTGCCATAAATTTTATAACATAGTTATACCTTGTATTATCACCCGCTCATCGCATGTAAATCCCTTAGGGATAGAACCCTTTGACAACACCTTATGCAAGTTAAGCTAAGAACCTTAGTATCACACTTTTTAGAATATGTCTTGGGACTAAATTCCAAGATCTAGGATTTAATCCTAGGTAAACAAAACCAAACATTTCATTGAATTAAAACATTAACATATCACCTTGGTGAGGGATGCAAACCTGGTTGTCATTTTAGATGGAGTCAACGCCGGACATACAAAAACCTTGTTGTCAAACAAATAAAAAGTCCATTTAAAATTTATTCATGCAAACAAGTAAAAAGGATATTATGAATAAGAAATACACTTTGCAACAAATAAAGTATATAAATTATAAAAGAAACATTTTATGATGTAATTTATGGGTATGTTACATCTAGAAATGCCTCTTGTAGTTTACAAATGACCTGTTTTTTTTAATCATTTGATTGGTTTCTGTATTTTAAGTGAAAATTACATGTGTACGTTCTTTCCACTATGTCCCTCACAATATTATACAATTCTTTGCCCCTTCTATTAAATTCGAACACCACTCCATATGAGCTAAGGACCAATTGATCACCATTTGCATCTTCCATATTTTTTCTTCTTCTTATGATGGCATTGACTTTTGTTGTTTTCAGACCCTGAATTACATTCAACATATGTATATTAGATTATTTGAAACATATTAGTGAATATTCTTAAGTATATTTTACTCAAATTTGAAGAAATAATTCATGTTGACTTCTTTTTTCTTCACCTGATTCATCTCTCAACAACTTTTCCATCATCATTTTACGATCTTATGGACTTATATTGGTAAGAATTTTATCAAGCATCCTCATTTTTTGGCTTTGCATGTCACACATTAACCAATACATATTAGTGAAATTTACAAATAATTCAAACAAATTAATTTAAATACATAAATTATGGACGTGCTTCCATCATGTTCCCTAAAGTTCTTGTTCATTGAATTCATACCATGAATTTTCTATCAATAAACAACCTACACCATTAAATACAAAATATATCAATATATTATACAAATAAATTGCATACCTTCAAAATAGAAAACAAGTCTAAAATCGGTGCATTTTATCAAATTCAATGAACCTATATATATATATATATGCACTGGTGCATTATACCAATACAAGTGCATTGTGAGTGACTGAAAATTATTTACCACTTTATGGAAATAAAAAAATGGTGCAGTCCTCCCATGATCGGTTCTATATTTCTTTAAATGCACTAATAACAGCAAGAAATGACAAATGAAAAAACATTGTGTCACATGTCATTACCGGTGCACTCAATAGAGATGCACACCGACCCGTGTTCCTATAATACAAACACATTGATTTTGACGCATTCGGTTTTTTATAGAAAAAAAACTTTAGAGGACCAACATGGTTATAGATTCAATCCAAAAAATGGCCCCATCTCACCTTACACTTTCTCTATAAATTCACAAGCTCAACAAATCTAAAATTCCTGAAAGGTGAAATCGTAATTCTGTATAACAATAGAGGGATTTAAACCCTAATGTAAAATTTTGCAGCCACATAAAACATAAAGAAGCAGTGAGAAAATAAAGGTTGCAACATTGAAGGTAAGTATCAAAGTATTTTTTTCTAAATCTAGTTAACTTCCAAATAATATAATAAGATCAACAATAATATTTACATACTTGAAATTTTTACTATGCAGGGTTTGTTTGATTCACCAAACCTAACAAATTTCGAACCTCAGAATAATCCATTTGTTCCGAACACCTCCGTAAGTATCTATTCCACAACTCTCTCTTGAAATTTTCAGAAAAAAGAATGAATTAATGTTTAAGTTTTTTACTTTTAAGCACAATTTAGAATTAGTTTTTAAACTTAAAATTTTCGCCATTTTTTCAGTTTAGGGTAGAATTAGCTTGTGCAAATTTTTAAATTTTTTTTTCCAGCATTTCAGTGCACTAGGGTTCAAGTCACACCGGTGCGTGAATATATGAAACACATCAACTTACCGAAACTTTAAAAAAATATCATGCCTCGGTGCGCTTGTGTCGAAACAATGCATTAGAATGAAAACATGGTGTAAAATGCATGTATAAATATCTGCTACAAAATGTAGCGGATATTTTCTACAACGAGGGATTTTGTGGAGGTTCTTTCATAGTGTGTTTATCGCTGTTAAGCACTGGCCTCCCCAAAATAAAAATAAAAAATCATTCCTTGGTGCTCATACACATATGGAACCCTAGTGTGCTTGTGTTTATAAAATACATCGAAATGAAAAATGGTGTAAAATGCATGTATAAATATTTGCTACCAAATGTAACATATATTTTTTACTATGGGGGATTTGGTAGAGGTTCTTTCACAGTGCGTTTATCATTGTTAAGCACAAGTAATTTTTTTCCAAATGAGCTCACTGGTGTTTGTATATTTGACTAGACATACCACTTTAATTTTTAAATCCTATGGTTTCGTGGGTCCACTTGAAACTATATACTCATCTCAAATTTTCTTTTAGTATTCAACCACACTAATTACAATATTTCATAATATATAAATGTTTTTTAAACTCACCTTATGCTTAAAAAATGGTTTCCAAACTATATTGGAGTTTAGATTGTAATATAGTTCTTCAAAAAAATTTAGGACTGTAGAGACATATATTGATTGCTAATTTGGCTCAAATGCAAGGAGAAAAGTTTGTAGTATCAAATGGTCAATTCTCCAAGTTCAAACGCATTCCATCATGGTCAAAGTTCGATGAGTTCTCCCTTTCCATCCATAGTCATCTCATGTTTTATTTATTTTTTGACTATTTATTTAAATTTATGTTACTTATCCATGTGAATCTGAATATCAATTTATTCTTTATTGTAGGATCCCAATTTAGGTTTGAGTTCGGATGCACAAGACATTCCACCAATTTCAAAACGTCGTAGGATATTATCAGGATCAATATATCACAAGTAGTTTGTATATGAAAATGGATAGTTGCTTTACCCCACCAATTGTAACATGGCATCATTAAAGCCACAATCCTGGTTCATAGATTGTAATTCGTTATGAGCTAGAACTCTTTTATGACGCCCCAATAGTTTGTGGTTTTTCAAAATGTCAAGGGTCGAAGGAGAACCCTCGACGTGTCACACTCACCCATTACACCAATGATATATTGCCCAATGTTTATGGTCTAATACCCCTTACTACGGTAAAATATCCAATATGTGATATAGAAAAGACACAGAGAAACACTTCCCTATGCTCTTCTTTTTAAAAGTTGGAATCGAAAACAACTATGTCTCATCCTAAATTGATGAACCCCTCTTCTTATGTTCAATCAACTAAAATTTCTAGTGATACAAAGTATGATATGAATGCCACTCAACCCATCTCTATTAGAAGATCCAAAAATTTGCATGATTTGAGAGAAAAATTGTCCAAGTACATACCGAGGTTTGTCCAATTATTAGAGGGTAGCAATGATTTCTCCCTTAGTGTGAAGTTCGCAAAGTAAATATCAAACTTGTTACAACCACGCTTTGTATGACACTTATTCATCTTCTCTACCTATGGCTGATGTTGAAACTGGATTCTCCTTTTTTGGTAATCATTTTATGATTACCAAGTCTAATATTGGTGCTGCAAATCTTGGTTTGTTTATATTTTCACATGTACTTGTTCCTCCCAATCAGTCACTAGCACTTATTCCATTTTGCGGTCCTATCTATTGTCAGTGTGATTACTTGAATATTGTTAAATACAAGCATATAATTTCCATGTATAGTATGTGCATGAATGGTTATGTTTCTGGAAACTTTAATAGGAAAAAAATTTCATATGTAGATGGTAGCCCATGGAGTCATGGGAACATTGCAGGGTTCATTAATAGTTCCAGGTGCTCTTTATTTTTTGCAAATTGTTCATATGAGGAACACTTCAATAACTGGGAGTTATTTATGAAAATGAAAGAATCCAGATTTGTTGTTGTACATGCAATATGTAGCTTGTCTGCTGGTGATGAGCTGTTAATAAAATACAACTTTCATAGACCACCAATCGCTCGTCAGAGATTCCTTGCATTGGGATTACCCTTAGACGTTCCCTTGGGGCATAAGATAAAAAATCATTGATTAATTGTGTTTGTCAATTTGCAACAGGAGCCATGTTAATGTATTGCTCAGTTTGAAATTATGTTTTATAAATTGTTAATTTAAATTAATACATTCAATTTGAAAATTTGTTGCTCAATTTTAAATTTTTATATTTAATGTGGAGTTGATGTTAATTTATCGCTCAATCAGAATGTTTGCTTTATAAAAATTTTGCATCTTAACATTTTCTATTGGAAATGATTCTCGTGCTTCTGTAATAATTATTCGGTATATTCGTAGATCAAACCAATTGCATTGTGCTTACTAACATCACCGATGTAATGTTCAATATTTTTGAAATAAGGATTCTGATGATGAGTGACCTTCCTACCATCTTTTGTTGCACCCGAGTACAATGTCAAATTGAGAGAAGGCTTAAAAAAGAGTGCAACTTGGAGAGGAAGCATACTAAGCATGGTAGAATCAACCACCTATTCAATTTCCATTACGTCCATCCTCACCAATTAGGAATGCCTACAATAATAGCAGTTCCTCACATGTTGGCAATGGAGGCAATGAAGTAGACGTTGGTATGGATGAGTTATTATGAAAAATGAGTGCCATGGATGCAATGTCATTTCATAAATTCCAGGAAAATGGGCTAGATGATGATGCTCATATATATCATTGAATCCTTCTTTGAAAGCCTTCGATCGAAAAACACCACACCTCTCTTTGAACCTGGCCGGTCAAAGTCTACACAGTTAGGGACAACAATGTTACTGTACAACTTGAAAGAAAAGTATGGCATGTTAGACGTGTGTTTCTCAACAATGTTGAGGTAGCTCACCATTAACTACATTATATTTTGAGGAATCTTGT
Source organism: Pseudotsuga menziesii (assembly GCA_001517045.1). Lineage (NCBI taxonomy): Eukaryota > Viridiplantae > Streptophyta > Pinopsida > Pinales > Pinaceae > Pseudotsuga > Pseudotsuga menziesii. The sequence goes on from LPNX010059750.1 coordinate 374,086, forward strand.
GATACAATCATCAATGGAAATGGTATATTTTATGCACGTTAGATGACATTGCACATTTGTATTTCCCACTAACTGGATGTTATTCAAAGGTAAGGTACTTCCGAATGATAATGTCTTGCTTGGCAGCTGCAAAGAGGAAAATCAAACGTTGAAAATGTTGGGTTTTGAGTACATACCATATCATGTGTGTCCCAATGATTGTATTATATATAGAGGCGAATATGCAAACAAAGAGATGTGTCCAAAATGTGGGCATGATAGATATAAAGAATCAAATAACAAGGTTAAATAATATGGTCCTCCTCATAAGATATGGAGGCACATGCATATAATCCCAAGGATTCAAAGGCTCTTTCATTGCAAATAATTAGATATGCTGCAGGGATGGCGTGCATTGCACCAAAGTGAAAAAGGAGTTATGTGAATCCCAACAGGTTCAATAGCCATGAAGCATATAGAGGATACATGGCCTAATAAATTCAAGGATGAAGCATGCAAACTCCAATTGATCATAACCATTGATGGTGTCAGCCCATATTCCCAACCAAACAACATCTATACTGTTTGGCCTATGGTAGTGATAAATAACAATACCCCCTATGTATTTTTCGTGAAGAATGAACATCTTCTATTGGCTCTTATAGTCTCTGATAAAATATAAGTGAAGAATATGGATGTTTACCTACAACCATTGATTGATGAATTCAAGGAATTATGGGAAGGGATTCAAGCATATGATGTGTCGAGAGTCATCCCATCAGAGAGGAGTTTTATGTTGTATGGCATATGTGCATACACCACAAATGATTATCTAGGGTTAGGATTTTGCTCAGGTAAATATGTTGTTTGATTTGTTTATATTCAAAGCAATATTTTTTCCATATTTAATTTGGTGTGACTGTCTTCATCTCCAACACTAACGTGCTCTCTTTACTATAACATCGCAGGTCTTATAACAAAATTTTATTATGGATGTAAATGTTGCGGACATTCCATGAAGACCATGTGGTCCAAATACCGATGAAAGTTAGTGTATGACTTCTCAAGGGTATTTCACCAATAAAACCACTCCTATAGAATAACAAGATCTACTTTTAATGGTAAATAGGAGAGAACCCAAAGGCCTGAAATAATGACAACAATTGAATGGATTAGAGAATATGACAGAGATAAGGACAATGAATACACAAATATTTTCGATTCAAATGTGCAACCTATGATCGATGATATTGAATTCTTCAACACCTATGTTGCGAAAATGCCCAAAAAGATGAAAAGGAAATCAATATTTTATGAGCTTCCATATTGAGAGCATCTTAAGATTTCCCACTTACTAGATCCCATGCATATATTTAAAAATGTTTCATGTTCTTTGGTGCGTCACATATCATTTAAAAAAAGTGACAAGATGGATGTTAGGAAAGATATTTTTTCTTCAAATACTAAAAATAAGCATTGGCCAAGACAAGAAAATAGAGGAAAGGTTGGTCCCTCTTTTTCATTTAAAAGAGGTTATGTCCCACGGATTTTGAAGAAAGATGACCTTATTTTGGCAAAGGATGTTATATTGGGCATCAAGGTGCCTTCTTTTTATGGTTCTACTCTACGATGTCGCTTCACTGCAAATGAAAATTTGTTAGGTTTTAAGTCACATGGCCATCTAAACCTTCTAAGGGTACGTATAATGTCAAAAAATTGTTGAATTTACTTTTTATTTATATCTATTACCACATAAGTTAAAACACAATTAAATTTTTGTGTTTACTTTGTAGTGTCATTATTCATTGTTTTGTGTGGGTGTGTGAACCATGACTTTCCCATTGACTTGTGACATTCCATATACAAACTATCTGCATTTGTACGGTGGATCACATCAAAGGAGATTTACATCACTAGCATTCCACAGTGGCGTCAAGAGATAACTAAGCTTGTTTCTATGTTTGAGAAGGAACTGTCGTTGAGTTTCATGAACTTGCAGGTTCATCTTCTAATTCACCTAGTCGATGAGGTTGAATTAGTCGGGGTGGTATCATGTCATTGAATGTTCTTCTTAGAGAGGTTCATGAAAAAAGTGAAGGGATTTGTTCAACAAAGGGAAAAACCCGAGGGGTCTATGGAAGATGGGTAAATAGTATATGAGTCGTTCTATTATGCCAATGAGTACATCAAGCAAATAGACCACAAAATAAGCGTAGTGATTTGGGATGATGAATGTGATGAGGAAAAAAGAGAAGGGGAGGTATTGTAAACAAATAGAAAAAGGCACATGTTAAAGAGTAAGTCACTTATCTTTTGATCTTCAAATTTCCACATAGTAACTATTCACAAAAAACATCAAAATCTATATTTTATCCCATCGTATTGAATGTGGTTTTTTTTTTTTTTTTTTACAGAAACAGAAAAAAGATATATTTAAAAAGTGGCTGTGCACAGCCATTCAGTACAGGCAAAAAAGCATAGAGTGTCTGCACTCATCAAAAAGGCAGCACCAAGGGACCATCCACTGCTGATCATTACAAAATTCAAGATGTGACTGTTCAGAAGTTATAGAGCCTAGAGTTGTGTAAACCCTTACAAACTGATTGCTAATTAAAAGACAGAAAAACATATAAGCTAAGCCATACAAGGGAGTGCTAAGGATTGCCTCTTGGCTGCAGGACAGACTCCTCCTCCATTGGAAGCACATTGTCGCCAGATGCTACATGGACTCTGCTGCTCTGATTCATAGATATGAATTTCTGCAAGTCCTCAGCAATTCGTTCAACCTGCCCCTGAATTTCAAGCAGGCGACTCTCATTGTCGTCAATACGAGCATCATGATTACTCACCTGGTTCGAAGTGTAACTAACTGTGTCCTCCATCTTCTTTATCACCTGAGCCGTCGCTCTGTTGTCCATAACGTTCATGGAAAGCAGTTCATATAGTCTCCTCAAATTCTTCTTTATGTCCATCATATCAGAGTTTCCCCCATGCTGCGCCATTTCACTGACAGCTGACCAGAGAGAGATGCGGGCGAACTGCCGTTGGAGAGAGGGAACAAATCCTAAAGGGGCCACGGAATTGTTAACATACACACGAAGAGCCAGAATTTCTTTGTACAACCTAAGCCCACTGTCACTGCAAGCCAAAGTCCCTGCCGTGCCGTGTCTCCAGCCGGTGCACTTACATCCTATTACCAAACTGGGTGCGCGATTATCAGTACGAAAACCAGAATTCTGAATTACAGGAGTTGAGGCTGACAGGGATATGCACGAACACGGGGAGAAGGCTGCTATAGCCACTCTTTCCTTCACCACAGAACGAATACAAGGAAGGTCCTGCCAAGGGAGCCCAAAGAAACTTCCCTCACAAACACCAGAGATAAC
>LPNX010059750.1:377937-406238 GCA_001517045.1 Pseudotsuga menziesii
CTGAATGTGGTTTTGTTTCCATGAATACAATAGTGAATTCAGAAATTGATGCAATCAATAAATTCATTATTTACAATGCGGAGGCATTGCATGAAGAGAAGATGAGGAAATGGGATATTGACAAAATAATTCAGGTGGTTGCATGATAGAAGCATGACTTTTCTATATGATTTAAAAGAAAATAATCCAATGACATGTCCCAACATCTAGGTTGCAAGACAAGTTAGAGATAAATATGGTGCATCCGTTTGTTACCCTCCTGAAGAGGAGGATACACTAAACATTGGGATCGGGTGCACCAACTCAGTAATAAAATGTTTTTGTACAATTCTAACTTTATAATGTAATTTTGAATTATAACATCTATATTTAATATATTAATGCTTGGGTTATTAGGCATATGACACCATCATTTGTTAAATTTTCTTACAGGTGCATTTGATCCCATCTATGTGAGCTTATGTGCATCATTTTCACATCGAGGATGTTGATGATGGGCGTGTTACAAAAGAATGTAGAGTGGAATTCGAATTCGACCTATCTAGTCATGATAGCCACCGTGATCGAAACCTAATAGGAAGGATGTTGGGTTATGTCGAAAAGATACAAGAGATCATTCGAGTGGACTTCTGATCTTTCCAATGTGTTATTTTTAGGTGAAGGTGGTGGAAAACATTTGGCACGAATAATGTAAAGGAAGATCATGATAGTGGGTTGATATGCATCAACTATAGAAAGACGTGGGATGAAAGTAAGGATCCTTATGTTTTCCCAAAACACTTCAACCAAATGTTCTTTTATCTAAATGCGTTGATAGAGTTTGGTGGTTCATATTAAGACACGACCTTAGATCTAAACATGTTTTTGAGAACAACAGTCCTATCATGCCAACCGAGGAAGATAATGAGGGTGATGGAAACACAGAGTGAGAAGTACATGTTTTATTTCATCATTTACATATTAAGATATCATTTTATTATTGTTATCTTTGATTGTCTAGTTATATTGTTTATTTTTCATGTTATGACGGTGGAAATAGAAAGTTGATTACTTGATGCAGTATTTAAACAATTTGAGTTGGTTAACAACCTATATCAGTGCCCAAATTACTGATATTCTATTTTGTGTATAAATATAAATACACCATGAAAACAACTTACATGATTCAATTTTATTTTTGTGAACATAAAGGCTAAAATATTCTTCCCAACTTGAAGGTGGTCTCTAATTTCTATATTAATATTGTAATGCTTGTATTTTATGTTGTCGTTGTTATAAATAATGTTAAGAATTATAATTGCATTAAATTGAGTCATTTATGTTAGAATGAAATGTTTTTTTATTATATGATTTGATTAAGTTGAATTTTTGTGATAATGTATTTTTTTATTTTATTTTTTTATTGTATCTATAATCATTGAAACCTTAAGATTTTCATTGTGTTGCGTTTATGAAACCAATGTTTTGAGTGAACACTCCACCTTTATTCATGGAATCATATTGAAAAAAATCATACTAAGATGTATTTATAATGTTAGTTCCAACATAGAAAATGACACATTTGTAACCTTGATGGAGATTGAAATTTAAACATTTTTTTACTAGTGTTGAGCTCTACAATGACTTAATTTATGGCCTTGATAACAATGAAATTTACAACAAAATTTAAGGTGCATTCTAATTTCTCCAACAATAGTTAAATGTTTGTATTTCATGATGTTTTTGTTATAAATAATGCTAAGAATTATAATTGTATTAATTTATGACACTTTTGTTATAATGTTTGCAAACATTTTTTGAATGACAATAAGAGAGGAAAAATGGATTTAAGGATGAAGGTGTAGGCATGGAATCTTTTTTAGGAGAAAAAAAATGGATTTAAAAGAGAATCTTCTTTTCCCTTTGTAATAAAAGAATTAAATATGTTATATTAATTGAGTTGGATTGAATTTCTTCACCTCTCTATTTCTAAGAGGTTAAACTCCATCTAATTAGAATCGGTTGAGAGAATAAGGATTTAGATGAAACCATTAACAAAGATGTATGCTTGATATTTATTAACCTTATTTTATGGTTTGTAAATAGGTTCACAGTTTTGATTTGTAAATTAAAGCAATGGTTGTATATTTCACTAAAAATATTTCATATATGTATTGATATATAATAATTGATTTAATTTTTATTAATTAATGTATGTTTATAATAAAATAATCCTATGTTAATATAATTTATATAACTAATATGAAACTAAACTATTTTAGAAATTAGATATATTCATTGAAAAACTCAAACATGAATATTTGATATCTTAAATCTTGAATAGTTTTGAAATTATTATACAATACAAAAATGTGAAATATACATGTCTATTCCACCACTAGAACCATATAATCATCATCACTATATGTTGGACCACCAAATGTATCGACACCTCCAACAGTAGATCTATAGGAATGATTTGTACCTCTGCTAGGAAATAAACTACCCAGTGTAGATTAGTAGGAAAGACATCACTAAGGGTCCAGATCATCTCACCCAATTTGAGCATCCTCTCCAAAGATGAGGGAGCTAGTGGATGAGGATGATGCGGAGATAATGAATCTACAAAGGTTGGCCAGTTGGAAAGGTATAAAATATAAGAGGCTAGTCGGTCGAACAGGTATAACAGATCATAGGCTAGTCAGTCAGATAGGTATAGAAGATCAAATACTAGATATGTTGAAGGAGGTGGAGGTGGAGGAGATGTTTGCAATGATAAAGGAGGATGAGGAGGAGGTGGATGAGATGTCAAAGGTGGAGTAGGAGGTTCACGAGATGTGTATTCCATGTCATCAGTTGAAGCAATTGATGGAAAAGGAGGTGGACTAGGAGATGGTCGAGGGTCTCTACCTGCATGTGTTGAATAAATGCTATAACAGGAAACAAATATACCATTACATGCTCCAACAACATGCTGCATCAGGTTCTTCAAATCATGAGGAAGCATCCTCCACAACTCCACAAATCAAGGGTCCTTGATAATGTATCTAGTAGGTATATCCTGAACCCCCACATATTCTAGCAATCTCGCTATCCAGTTAACAACGTTTTGCCGAAACCTTTCCTCTAGCCTGTGTCGTCAAGGTATAGCGCCTAAGTGGGAAACTTTAGGCTGATTTAACTCCACCTCCATCTCCTCCTCATCATGAGCCGGAGGAGGCTGGACATCATCATTGAAAGTCTCGGTATCTCTAAAATATATAGTACATGACAATAATAATTAGACAATTTCATTAAACATTAATTTTATATAACAATTTAAAATATATTTCATTTACATTAAGTATAAAGAGAATAAAATGCAAATAGCATATTTATTTCAACATAATGCTAAATTTAATTACCTCTATCATCTGGTGGTTCATCCTAGGTGAAGAAGATGTTTTAACACCCTCTCCAATCCAATCCCATGTATGGAAATGCAACAATATCTAATATAACATCCAAGATTCCTAGAATTTGCAACACATCTAGGGTAATGCTTGTTGGGAACTTTGGCTACCCCCTCTTAGGCATCATCTCCCCCCACATGCGCATGTGCACATCTGCCATCAAACTAGGAGTGAACCACTAAAAAGATGGCCTGGTGGCTGGAAATATCTCAAAAAATAAACTAAATAATTATGTACCAAAAGGGAAGTCCCCCCTCTTGTCAATACACATGACATTGACTAAGAGAAAAATGAATATGTCATAAAAAATAGCATACCACCTAATGCATCTAGTTCCCTACACTATATAATAAACATAATACAATAGAGGGAAATTAATGCGCTACCCATCTGTGGTATAATGTGCGATGGTCACAACCAAATAATAGAGGCACCTCACATCCTCTCCACCAAAAGAATAAATGGAAAGTTTCCCACCTCTCACTTGGAACTGAGCAGGGTCGATGATCTAGGGATCGACATATCTTTGAACATATACTAGATGAGTCCTTGCTACAACTCTAGATGGGACCTCAGGGAAATCATGTAATTCATCACCTCTCTTATAGATCTCAGTGATAAAATAAATGTCCTGCTTAGTGGGTTGGTACTAGTCATCTGGGCCAACTCAAAAAGTATTCCTATGATGGTTTGAGTGTGCGATTAATTGGGAGAGAATTCCCATTGAGATATGTTTCCTCCTCATAGAACTTGAGGAGGCCAACATTCCTCAGAGGAATCTAGTCTAGGGATGAATGGGGTGAGGGAATAAATATCTCTCCCTCTCCCTAGCCCCCCACGTTTTTTTTAATAACCCCTATTCCAGTGCATCCATAAAGATAACGCACTGATGTGTCCAACAATCCCAACACACTGAATAGTAGGTTTTTTAATAAAAATTAACAAGTTTTGCAATGAAATTTTTATTTTTTTATATAATAATAAACGATGCGCTTTTTCCTTTGAAATACACAAGGATGTTTCTAAATATCTAATGCATTGGTTATTTGTTTCCAAAAATTTGTGAGCGCTATTAATAAAAGTATGTTAATATAGCGGTGCGTTATTATATATGGAACACACCGGGGGATTCATTGTAAAGTATTTCATTCCTTCACTAAAAAAAGGGGTTTGCACCTCAATAAATTTGATCCATCTTGATGCTTCATAGAACCAGAGTTAAATGGGTCTAAGTTGGTTCCAATCGCAGTGTGCACGTCAAAACGATGTGATGTTTAAACGTATTCTTGGTAACCATAGCTAAATTATTTCATAAATTTATTTAACGATATAGATTAATACAAATCAAAGATAATGTCGAAATACGATATGTTTTCAACCTATTGGTTGACGTTATCAAAGACTAGAAGCCTATATAATGTTTAAATACAAATATAATACAATGTGATCAACTTTAATCTTTCTTCTTCCTTTTTTCTTGATCCACTCCTGCTCCCTTTGCCATCTTCTTGTATCAATCATATGTGAAAGGATGTTGAATTCGAATACCATCTAAAATTTTTACTCATGATATCATTGTAAATGTGAGAGCCTATCGTTCTTTGTTTCCAATATTTATAGTTTCCTTCTCCAATGTTAATCCCTGTGACTTAGGTATTGTCAAACCCCAAGCGAGTTTCAATGGAAGTTGTTTTGTTGTACCTCTTTAAATTGGTATAATAGGAACAATTTGATACGATACGTCATCCCATGAAATTCCTATATAATTATCAAATCTAACTAAAACATATGCAGGAGGATATGAGATCGAACATCCAGGATTATACACAATTCTTTCAACAAACCCAAGAGCTCCATTGACCAATCTTGCATCAATCCATAGATTTGATGTGAGCATAACCTTGGTCCCAACTGATAAGAGTAATTACATTTCTATTTTTTCTTCATCTTCATAACAATAATATTTCCTTGATAGTGCTACAACAACAGTTTGTGCAATCGAGTGATTTAGAGATGCCAAAGAACGTCTATTATGATTATCTACATCTTCATTAGTTGCAAATAAATGTATTTCCCTATTAAATGATTCGTTTGTTGAACTATCCAATGAAGAATATGTATGACTCATTAGTAATTTCCTATCATCTACTATTGGAATTGCATCTCTAACATTCATTAGAAGATGTCGAAAACGTTTTTGTTCTTGGTTTTTTCTATTTTGTCTGAAAAATGTATCAAGAGTTATGACAGTCATGAATGAGTTACATATTTATTTCACTTGACCTTCTCATGCATATTTCGGTTTATCCATCATTGGAGGAAGTTGTCTCAATCTCCAACCAATATAATTGATCTTCCTCCAAATGGAAACAATAAATTTTAAGGAAATGCTTGAAGAAGACAAGAATCAATACATGATAATAGATTTCTCCCTATAAAATTCATTTCATCAATAAGGATATATTTGAAATGTCACATATCTTCCTGAAACTTAACTTAATCAAACGTGACCCATCTAAATCGATTTTTTCCTTGACTGGTATATGAAGGGAAAAGTGCAGCGTTGATGCAGATATATTAAACACCGCAACACCGGTTGGGGCCAAAAGAAGTAACGGTGACTTATCCGGAAGAGAATCAATTTCTAGTGTTTGTCTAATAGCTCCAATCAAGTAAGATTTTTCATTCTTCCACGTGCTCTGATGATTCTTTCTTCCTTTGTAATCTCTTTCGTTCATGATCTTGTTTCCTCTGTTCTTCTGTACGTTCTGATTATTCTTTTTCTCTTTCTCTTCTATTCCTTTGTCGTGCTTTTCTTATTTGATCATCAATATCTTCATTATTTGCACTATTATTATAAGGATCCATGATATAACCTGAAATAGAGAACAAAAACTTTAATTTGCTAAAATCATTGGAAAGTAGTGTTTTTATTAAATTGATAAATTCAATGCATGGATGCAAATAACAAAAAACAATGCATTCTTGAAATCAATGCAAGAATGTTTTTTTTAAATTGATCAATTCAATGCATACATGTAAAAAAACAAAAAAACAATGCATTGTTGATTCACACTATTATCATGAGGATCCATGATATGCCTTGAAACAAAGAACACAAAATTTAATGTGCTGAAATCATTGGAAAGTAATGTATTTATTAAATTGATAAATTCAATGTATGGATGTAAATAACAAAAAATAATGCATTCTTGAAATCAATGCAAGAATGCTTTTTTATTAAATTAATCAATTCAATGCATACATGTAAAAAAAACAAATAAACAATGCATTGTTAAATAAATGCAACGAATCAAATCAATATGCATCTTGCGTTTTTTTTAAATAACATTTGTATGTGGTCTATTGGTAAATAGTGAGGTGATTGGGCTTGTGTTAACCTAGAGACCTAGCTTAAAACACATTTTTTGGGTTTACTATTTAACTTTCTTAATTAATATTGCAACTTATAAATACAATACTTAACTCAATGCATGGTACTATGGTTATAGCTAACGTTTGCATTTTTTTCCCTTCCCAAATTTTTAATGTCACTTAATAACAAAAACTTTATATTAAAATATTTCATTTTCATTCTTATTTTTTAAAACTTTTTTTACTTAATTTTAATATATTATAATGATTTACTTCCCATTTTAAATAATCAACTTTATTAATAAAATATTAATCTTCATCCTCTATATTACAAATTTTATTTAACAGATTTACTTCCCATTTTAAAACATTTTAAATAATCAACTTCCATTTTAAAACATTTTAAATAATCAACTTAATTGAGAAAAAAATAATCTTCATCTTCCACATTGCATATTTTATTTTAAAGTTTTAGTTTACAGACTTCTTTCGAATATTTTTCAATTCAATGTGACATAATGGTCTTTTGCTACTTTTTGTGATAAGCTTTGTTAATTTAACACTTAGATAATTTAATTAAAAAAATATTTTATTTTTGATCTCGAGTTTTAAAAAGTATTCGTTTTCTCTTTTGATATTGGATAATATAGAAAACCTATACCATAATTTTATTATGTTTTTTTTTTATTAACAAGTTTTCGTCGAAGTCTCAAGTAAAAAGAAAAATAGAAGAACTAATCCTTAATATGATAAAGAATGTAAAAATACAAGAAGTAGAATTAGAGAAGTTATAGAAGGTCCCTAAAAATTGACAAGATTAAGAGATACAAAGCCCTAACTAAAATAAAAAAGAGGTGCTACATAAAATAAAAGACAAGAAAATCTTTTATACCTCTCTAATGTTGCTCCTAAAAAATTATGGAGGCAAATTCTAATTAGCAAAACCAATGAAAATAATAGGATTTACTTAAAGGACTGAAGCTCCTATATCAAAAGGCTTTACAAGTGTTCGGATGTCACAGATAACATTCCAACCCTCCTTATCATAGATGAAGTTTTCTCGCATGATGAGATAGATTTTGAAGTTAAGCAACTAGCAAATGGAAAAGCTAAGGACATTGTAGGATACCAAGAAAAAATCTTAAAATTGGAGGGCATGTCCTCATCCCTCACTTCACTCTTCAATTTAGTAGTCAAGAAAGGTTTCCCTCACCCTTAGACTCAGAGCCTCATTATTCCTATTTTTAAAAGCGATGATAAAAATAACCCCTCTAATTATTGGACCATTATGATCACGCCTCTCTTAGCAAAGCTTTATGTTATTATTTAAAAAAAGAAGATCAACAAATGGATAGAAAGTAGAGGTAAGCGATCTAAAGGTTAGTCAGGATTTAAGAGACACCACTCAACCACGCACCACCTCGTTATGCTTAAGATTGCAGAGGAATTCTATAATAATAAGTCCAATCTATTCTGTCAGTTTGTAGACTTCACGAAAGATTTCGATACGGTTCCTAGAAATAACATGTGTAATAGGTTAGAAGAGCTAAATGTTCCTCTCGAATCAAGAGTTGGCGCGATAATATTGTGTGAGACTTTCATTACCAAATTTAAGAGCACTTATGGGTGGTCGCAAGAAATGAATTGTAATAGTGGAGTTAAGCCAGGTTTTCTCCTCTCTCCTACCCTTTTTTGGCATTTACATTATAAGCTAGAAGGGTTTTTAGAAGAAGCAGGTTGTGCTAGCATGACCTTATTCGGAATTGTCACCACCTAAGAATTGACCTAGCTAGATAATCCTAGAAAACGATCAAGCAAATCCATGATCGTTTTATAACTTATAACCTAAGAATTAAAAGCAATATGCATTAATCCATTCTCGTAATAGAAGTGGGTCTTCCCCCCATTGAGAGCATCACTATGATTAGGTACCTGATGTAAAAGTACTAGATAATTAACATGGGAGACTAGAGACTCCCTAAAATTGCTTTAAAATCTAGTCAATACCACCTGTGGCTTAAGCTAGAGGTTGGTATAAAGACAACATAGCTTGGTTAAACCATTGGAGAATTGACAAAAATGTTAGTTAGCAAAATATCAATAACATTAAAAATATTATTACTTCTAAGTTTAAAGAGAAAATATTGAGCAAAAAGGAGTTAGAGGTTAAAAAGAAATTAAGATACTATAAAGAGTTTATTAACCCTAATCTAGTAGAATAAACATATCTCTCTATTTTAACTATTAAATTGAGCACATAGATCTGTGGACAAACACACAACTCACAAGATATATCACATAATTTACTCAATTATTGAAGAATGAAACAGTGCAAAAATGGCTTGCAGCTATGAATACTTTTCATTAATCAAAGAGTAATTACATAATAATTACAATGAAGTACAATGGCTAAATAGCCACAAGCAATTCAAATCCACATGAGGAAATTCGAATTGATTACACTCTACTTGATTGTAGGTAACTAAGACCTTGTCTAAATCATTATCGGAGGACTCAATGGTTAACTGACCTTGTCTAAACCATCACCGGAGTTCATGGGATTTCTAAAACACAACTCAAGTGTTACATTCAGTATTGACTAAGGCTAACTGGCTGTGGTAGGTGAGAAATGCGCCCCTCCTGCACGCATCCATGCAAACCTGGTGCTAACTGAATGTAGAGAACTAGAACTGAATGTAACTGACTCCTAACTTAGCTTGACTAGTCACCAACTCAACTCAACTGACCTTGGTTGGTTTCGACACTCCCAGGGGCTCCTAAATTGTAGGTATTGGTCTAGGAGGCTCCTAAACTGATGCATGCAAGTAGTGAAGCAACATGCATGGTGTGTTGTGCACAGGTATTCTGGGGCTTGGCACGTAGACTTCTCCTTCTTCTCCAAAAATGATGATGGAAGGAAGGAGGAATGTAACCTTTGTCTCTTGCTAGGTGAAGAGGTGTATGATCCTATCTATTCTTCTAAATATAGTGATACTGATCCCTTGCCATATAGCATCTTACAGGGAGTCTATTGCATCTCTCTGAAGGAGGTAAGATTGCATGGCATAGCACAAGGGTCTTTCCTTTCTGAGTGTCAGGTGAGTTTCCAGTCATCTTCCTAGCTTCCAGTTTGGAAGTAGGGACTGAATCAAGATCTGAATCACCCCGAATCTCAATCTCATAAACTGATAAAGATGGATTTGCAATACTAGTAGAAGCTAGAAAAGAAGTAGATGCAATGATTTTACCTTCCCTTGCAAGTGGCTGTTAAGAGTGCACTGGTTCTGAAGGAGGCATGAAATGTGAGAACTCATATGCTTTTGAGGCATAATTTGCAACACCCTTCGCTATGATGTTCCCAGTAGAGATATTAGTGATCTCCACTGAGTCAAGACCACATATCACTCACTTTGGAGATCCAGTATGGGTCATCTGATAGACAGATAACAAGTTTGAAGCTAGGGAGGGAACAAATAGCACATCTTTGAACCTTAAATGTTCAAGCTTGACAGAGCCCTTCCCTTTTGTTTAGACTTTACTGTTATTTCCCATCTGAATATTAGGACCATCAAAGGACTGAAAGAAGAAAATGATTCTCTGGATGTAGCCATATGATTGGAAGATCCAGAATCAATGAGGAAGACATGAGCTGATGAGAAGCTAGCCTTCAGTGCATGGCCTTTCCTTTGGTATTTTTCATATTCTTCTTCTTCAGAGTCATCCTTCCTTGTGCTAGTAGGTGCAGAAATGTTATGTTTCTTCAAAAGAAGAGCCATTTCATAAAGTTGTCTTCTCATACAGGAGCTTTCTGAATGAAATCCCCTTCCATAGTAAGAGTAGAGGACCTCTCCTTTGCCATTCTTCTTGCTTCTCTTCGAACCTGAAGGCTCCTTTGACTGCTCTTTCTTCATAGGAGACTCATCTCTTTGCTTCCCTTTGTCATTCACTACCTTATCTCCTATAGCAACCAGAGCTTGATCTTTGGAAGATCGAATGATTCCATGTAAGGTTTGTCGTTACACCAAAACCTACAGATGTTGGTGAACATTTGAAACCCAGCACAAGGCCCTATCACCAGGAGTGGTGATTAGTCCACTTGTTTTTATATTCCCAGAGGTGCAACGGTTATACCATGTGGAGTTAACCGATACTCCAACACCCCGCCTCTGGCGTAGCTCAGGGGAATTGAACCTTATACCTCTGCTGATACCATATTAAATTGAGCACATAGATCTATGGAAAAACACACAACTCATAAGATAGATCACACAATTTACTCAGTTATTGAAGAATGAAACAATGCAAAAATGTCTTGCAGCTGTGAATGCTTTTCATTAATCAAAGAGTAATTAGATAATAATTACAATGAAGTACAATGGCTAAATAGCCACAAGCAATTCAAATCCACAGGAGGAAATCCGAATTGATTACACTCTACTTGACTGTAGGTAACTAAGACCTTGTCTAAATCATTATCGGAGGACAAAATGGTTAACTGACCTTGTCTAAACCATCACCGGAGTTCATGGGAGTTCTAAAACACAACTCAAGTGTTACATTCAGTGTTGACTAAGGATAACTGACTATGGTAGGTGAGAAATGCGCCCCTCCTGCATGCAACCATGTAAACCTAGCGCTAATTGAATGTAGAGGACTAGAACTGAATGTAACTGACTCCTAACTTAGCTTGACTAGTCACCAACTCAACTCAATTGACCTTGGTTGGTTTCGGCGCCTAGTGGCTCCTAAATTGTAAGGATTGGTCTAGGAGGCTCCTAAAATGATGCATGCAAGTGCAATCAGTGGCAGTAGGACTCAATTAGTGTTCCCCACACTTTAGTAACTAAAACATTTGCCCCAATTAGGCCAAGTGGACCCATGGTGCTAATGACTAAAAATAGACTGGATGGACTCTCGATTTAGACATGAATCCTGATTTAGACATATGACCAGATTGGACAAGGGAGGATTAATAATCCTAATATTAACTAGCTCAAAGAAGAAAATTGATATAGCCAAAATAAAGAACGAACTCTCATGAGTTACATAGTGAAACAGGGTGTTGGACAATCCCTAAAACATCGTGGGAGGAAAGGATTTTCCATCTCTATGAGACTAAGATCGTTGAGGATGAAATTCACTTTCTCTTGGAGTTCCATGTGCACACCCACATTAGATCATAGTTTCACAATATTTATTATTAAACTAACTTCCTTGAGTTTCTAACTTGCCAAAACTACAGTGACCTCGACATGCTTATTCTAATATTTTTGAGTATAGGAATAAAATGTTACAACAAACCAACTAATTTCTTTCTTTAATCTTAAGGTCCAATAGACCAAAATTGGTCTCAGTAGATTTTTTTTTTACACAAATGGTTATGGTTTATATTAAGGAAACAATGGTTAACCCATTAACGCAGTTACAACATAGGGACCCATTCAAGAGACTTGAAAAATAAGAAAAATGCCTTGAATATCTACTTCTTCTAAATCGAAAAGTCTGCTTATCCAGGTTGAAAAAATTCCATATATTGGAGCCAAAATAAATTCCATCTATCACCGTATCAGAGACATAAATTATACAAAAAATAGAGGAAAACAAAATTATCATGAACTCGGGAGCTAGCGACGTCTGGAATCTGAAGGACCTAGAGTTGGGTTGACCGAAGCTGGGGGGTCTGTGCAAGCGGCCCTCTTCTCCACCAGAAGCGCATTGACCTGCACCTACAATATACCAAACTAGGATTCCATAGCTACAAATTGATCCTGAATAGCTTGTTTTGAGGGTCTAATGGCATTTGCAAAGTCTTCATGGAGCTGAATCATGTCCTATTCCACTGATTCAAAACATCACCCACCTGCTGCATCGAGGGGTTGAGTGAACCTCTTGTGTTCGTGTACCCTCCTTCGAATCTCCCACATTTCAATTTCAAGCTACTGAATTGGGTCCTCACTTGGAGTTGCAGAAGTAGAGTTGGACACCATGATAAGTGCCAGAGAAATTCACACATAGAACCGGTAGGAAAGAGTGCTTCGTTCCACCAAAAGCCTAAGTTTCAAATGTCAGAATGCCAGAGAACGATGAAAAACAAAAAAATAAACCACCTTCTCTGAAATCCACGTGAGGCATCCTTCCCCTTCCATATCTAGATCCTATCCTTTGCATGCTCAGGAGGATGAAGGAGGGTACGACCTTGGGGTGAGCTCCATAGGATGAGATCATCGCACACTTGGAGAACCGATGCCATCGTTGAAGTACACCTTCCCAGATAAAGCATTAACCTTATACCTACCTCCTGCATGTGTCTACATGGATTCCTTAAATTATGTTCCCCCAAAAGCGCCCATGTCATTACTAAGGAATGCACTGAGCCCCTTAACACTTGGACCAAGGTCTTATTGTATAAAAAAAGTGTTAAGGTCTCCATTTAAATCAAGGGTCCCTTTGCTCAATGGAACAACAACGTTTGCTGCCTGGTCGGCTTTCCCATTTAAACCTTGGAGGATATGAAAGAATGGATCCGACGAAATGAAGGGAATAGAGTCTGAATTCTCCTAATGATTTTTTAGAGCCTCACATTCGAGGGAAGTTTGCGATTGATTAGATATTGGATAATCAATATTGAGTCCCCATAGACATTAATCTCATATACACCATGCGCTAAGGATTGAAAAATACCTTTCCACATAGCCAAATCTTCAAAAAGATTATTGGTGCAACTCCAACTCCCCAAGAGAATGAGAATTCATGTTTTTCTTCGGGATCAAAGAGGACCCCTCCCCATCCTCCTGCCCTTGTATTTCCTTTAGAAGCTCAATAAAAGAACATAGAGTATTGGTGCAATGATTTCCTCCAAATGGCGAAGTCAAGACCGTCCAACCTAATTTCCCAGGGTTCCAACCTATAAGTAGGGGGGATTGAGGGGTTTGGATTATCTAGGGAGAGACTTAGCATCCAATTTTATTCAACTGGAGTGAGAGGAGTTTTATTATCCAAGTGAATATGAGACCGAATACATTCCCCTAGCAGAGCTTTAGCTTTAACAACAATACGAGCTGCAGAGGAAGGCTTGTCTCGAAAGATGCAGTTATTTTGCTCAAGCTAGAGTTTCCATAGGATAAATTTTGGAAGATTCAAACAAGAGAATCTAAGATGGTATTTTTTAAGAAAAGGGAAGGGGCAGAGAGAATACCAATTGTTGAGCAAGGAGGAAATGTTTGGGGGAATATATACCAAAATGGTCCATGGAGAGAGGGCCAGATTCCAGACTTCTTTAGAATAACAACAAGAAATCAAAAGATGATTTTCATACTCCTCTTGGGAATGACAGAAGGGGCAGCGAGACGGGTCCTCCCATCCTTTCTTCCACAGATTGTCACTTGTGAGAATACTGTTGTGAGCTAAAGTCCAAGTGAAAAAATCCACCTTTGGTAAGCTTTTGTTGTTCCAAACTCCTTTCTAGATCACTGGGTTATTGAGAACGAGAGGGTAGAATTTGAGAGATTTGTATCCTGCTTTCGAGGAGTAGATTCTTGACTGAGAGCCCCGTCCATGTTTATCCTTTTTATTCTTTTCTATTGGGGATTTTTCTTGCAGAAGAGCTAGAAGGGTCTGTTTTTTTGTGAGCAAATGTGGAGGGCAATCCAAAATTTCCTAGGATTTCCATGTTTGAGCTTCGCCTTGGTCCCATAAGGAGATGTGCCATAGGGTAAATCTCCTACTAGAATGGATGACTTGCTTTATATTTTAAGTTCCTTTTATAATTTTCCAGGGAGAGTCCCTAAGAATGGATTCCTCCCAAATACAAATATGCTTCCCATTTCCAGGAATCCATGTTAACTAAGGGACAAAGAAGCTAAACGCCTTCAAACAAAGAGAGAAGACCAGAGACCCTTTGGTGACTCTTGGAGGGGAATCACGACTCCTTAGTTTGGTTCTTGTAAAATACTTTTTCTAGAGAGCTTGTTTACTCCAAAAAGGTTTCCCTGAGACCATATTCCAGAGAATATTGTCTCCTAAAGACAGATTTGAGTTATAAGATCCCTTATTTGAAGTCCTCCTTCTAGAATAGGCTTTGATATTTCCCCCCAGATGATCAACGAAATTATGTTCTCATTATGTTTTCCTCCTTTCCAGAGGAATATTCGAAGGAGGCCTTCAATTTTTGGAATAATTGCCCTTGAAGCAAGTAGCATGGAGATTTGTAATATAGGCATACTAGAGGACACCGATTTGATGAGAACAGTTTTCCATGCTAAATTTAACCAAGAAGCCCCCCAAGAACTGATTTCCAACTTCAACTTGTTTACCAGAGAAAACTAACTTGACTGCTTTGGAATATTTGAAGATGGGAACTCCTAGATATTTGAAATCTTCCCACTCCATTTTCCCTTCTATTTCTAGAATTATTGAAATGTCAAGAATCTCATTGGGAGTAGAGTTCCAACCATATATTTGACTCTTTCGATGATTAATTTTGCTTACTGAGGATTCTTTGTAGCGGTCTATCTCTGCTTTAAATTTTCGAGCAGTTATGGTTCTTTCTCCACTTAGAAGGAGGGCATCGTCTGTGAATTGGAGATTCCCCTCACAATTATAAGGCCTAAAAGGACTTGATGGAGATGACTATTATCCAACAGAAAGATGATGACATAGAGCAAAGGCGAAAGAGGACAACCTTGTCGCAACCCTCTAGACACTTGGAAAAAGTCAGCTACTCTCCCATTAACTAACAAAGAAATCCATGGGGAACTTACGCAAGCCTTCACCCAAGTGATGAAATCGGGTGCAAAACAAAACCGATGCATTACCTGAAAAAGAAATTCATGTTGAAATCTATCAAAAGAATTATCTAAATCCAATTTGATGATCATACATTTTTGCTTACAGATAATAATTGAATGGATAGCTTCTTGGACCATAATAATGTTATCAGTGATTTGTACGCCCTTAATGAAACCTCCTTGGTTTTCTGGGATGATAGAAGGGAGGATGCCTTTGAGTCAATTAGCCATTACCTTATTTATGATTTTATACCCGATGTTGCATAGAGAGATTGGTCTGAACTGATCAAAGGAGGTGGCCCCTTTTTCTTTAAGGATGAGGGATAAAAAGGTCGAGTTAGTGCTACCACCTAACTTGGCACAATTTTGATATTTTAAGACCATTTTATGGAGATCCCATTTAATAATTCACCAACAACTTATGATAAACCTGGATGTGAACCCATCCGGGCCAGGAGCTTTATCAAGATTCATGTATGCTAGAGCTTGTTTTATTCCTTGACAAGTAACCAGAGCTATAAGTTCATGGTTTGAGTTGTCCTTGACTTTAGAGGGAATCAAGTTCATAATCAGAGAAGGATATTCAATAGAAGCTGGGTTGTCTTCAATATAGATCTCTTTGAAATGGGAATTTCCTCGACTGCTTTAAATTGCTTCCTAGACTCTGCTTACTTATGAAAATAGCTTGTGTTTTTATCCCAAGCCTTGATCTAGAGACTTCTAGATTTTTGTCTCCAATAATATTCTTCCAGTCGACAATATGAATGACGATTGCAATGTAGAACTGCTTCCTTCTCTAGAATCTCTGGATCTATACTCCCTTCTTCCAACTAGAGTTGGTGTTGTTCCAGAACTTGTTCTACTCCCACCCACTGCATGAGAGGGGATTTCAAAGTCTTGTCCCTAAAATTAAGGGCATGTTTCAGGGAACACAGTTTCTCTTCCCAGACATAGAAGGCTGAACCAGAGACCGAGGGTTCCCAAACTAAGGAGACCGAATCTTGGAAACCTTCCATAGTGATCCAGGATGGATTAAAGTGGAAAGGGATAGGGCCTAGATTTGTTTCTTTGGATAATTCAATAAGAATCAGTTTTATAATCAGAGGCGTTGAAAGGGAGAATTATGGAAGAAGATGAAAGCCCCAACAGATGGAGGGATTGTTGGATAAGGAATATGTCCAGTCGATCAGTAATGTGACCTAGGCCTAACATTCTATTAGACCAGGTAAATTTACCTCGGGAAGGAATTATGTTTTCTAGATCCCATTCTGAGATAAGGTCTTATACCCATTCTCAGGAAGGATCTCTTACTAGGGAGCCCCCTTTTTTTCCCCTAGCGAGAGGGTCGTGTTCAAGTCCCCAACGAGAATTAATTTTTCCAACTATTGAGAACTCAAATATTCCTGAATAAGGCTCCAACAGTTATGTTTTTCGGAGAAAAAAAATAGGAACATAAATGTTGAAAATACTTAGCTTATATCCTGAATCCTTCTGTAGAAGCTTTGTAAGGATCCAATGGGTACATTGATCAGAGCTAACTAGATAAAATTCGGAAGAGTCGCAAAGTGTACCCAAGCCCCCAGAAGCTTCCCTTGCACTTACTGCTATTCCTCCTCCTTTTTTCCAAATGTTTTTGTTAGGATTATAATCCTCCCTTGTCCAATTTGGTCAATTATGTCTAAATCCGAAGTCCTTTCAGTCTATATTTAGTCACTAGCACCATTGGGTCCACTTGGCCTAATTGGGGAACATGTACCAGTTACTAAAGTGTGGGGAACACTGATTGAGGCTAACTGCTAATGAATGCACTTGCATGCATCAGTTCAGGAGCCTCCTAGATGAATCCCTACAAATTAGGAGCCATTGGGATTGTTGACACCAACCTCCATTAGTTGAGTTCAGTGGGTGACTAGTCAAGCTCAGTTAGGAGTCAGTTACATTCAGTTCTAGTTAGTTACATTCAGTTCTACTCAGTTAACGCTAGTTATGCATGGTTCCATGTGGGTGAGGCGCATTTACTCACCTACCTCACTCAGTTAGACTAGTTACCTAATAATTAAGACTGAATTAGACACTTGAGTTGGGTTTTTGAACTTCGATAGTGATTTAGACAAGTTCAGTTGCCTTGCAGTCAAGTAGAGTCAAACCAATTCAAATTTCCTCACATGGATTCGAATTTCATGAGGCTATTTAGCCATTGTACTACATTGTAATTAATTATCTAATTACTTTTGATTAATGAAATCATTCATAGTTGCAAGCCATTTTTGCACTGTTTCATTCTTCAATTTCTGAGTAAAATTGTATGATTTATCTTGTGAGTTGTGTGTTGGTCCACAGATCTATGTGCTCAATTTAATATGGTATCAGACCCTCGACAGGACAAGGTACTTCTCCTACTACATATTCATACTTGGATCCAAAAAAAAACTTGAGCAAAATTGCTCCTTTCAGCACTACGCCAGAAGCAAAGAATTTACCACTTAATATCCCAAGTAAAGGAATTGTTGATCAAGCTTGCTTGATCAACTATGCTATGTGTGAAGAAAATTCCAAAAGTGCAGGCTGTCAACCTTACTTTGTCTGTCTGATTGTGTGATTTACAGTTTTTCAATCTCCTTCAGTTCATTCGCTATAGCAGCTTAGTCTCCTTCAAAGCATTCGCTACAAGCAACACAATGGCCTCTCCAATGGAGCTTCTCACTCCTTTCAACTACCACTAGTGGAAGGAGGACATGGAGATGAAACTTTGCTCCGAAAGACTCTTCAGGCTCACAATGGAGACAGAGGTAGAGCTGGTTCATTATGTTGACAAAGAAAAATACTAGAATAGGCTTGATGAAGCATATGGATGCTTGTGCCTCTCAATCTCTAGAGATATTCTCTTCCACATCAATGGATTGAAGACTCCCAAGGAGGTTTGGGATAATCTTGCTTCCCTGTTTGATAAGAAGGATGACATGAGGATCTATTGGCTAGAGAATGAGCTGATTTATCTTCATCTAGCCAACTTCGAAACACTGAATGATTTCTTCACCAAATTCAAGCACCTGGTGTTCTAGTTGAAGCTGTGCAAGGTTGAGATGGAGGATGATCAACTCATCCTTGCCATCCTCTCAAAACTTGGTGCAGACTACTCAGTCTTTGTATCAACCTTTCATTTAGGGAAGTTCACTACTCCAAATTGGAGGATGCCCACTCTTAATGCCTTCATTGAATCTCTCACCCATGAACATGAAAAGCTGATCCAAATGGGGATCATTCAATCTTATAGCGATCAAGCACTGGTTGTTGGAGGACCTAAGGTTGTGAATGGTAAGGGGAAGCAAAGGATGAGTCTCCTGTGGAGAAAGAGCAGTCAAATGAGCCTTCAGATTCGAAGAGAAGCAAGAAGAATGACAAAGGAAATACCCTTTTTTCTTACAGTGGAAGGGGATTTCATCCATAAAGCTCCTGTATGAGAGGAACAATTGATGAAATGGCTCTTCTCCTGAAGAAACGTAACATTACTGTACCTGCTAGTGCAAGGAAGGCTGACCATAGAGAAGAAACTGAAGAACATGAAGAGACATGCCATGCATTGAAGGCTAGCTGTTCAACAACACATGCCTTCCTCATTGATTTTGGAGCTTCCAATTATATGGTTGCATCCAGAGAATCATTATCTTATTTACAGTCTTTTGATGGTCCTAGTATTCATATGGGTAATAACAGTGAAATTCAAGCCAAAGGGAAGGGTTCTATCAAGCTTGAACATGTAAAGTTCAAAGATGTGCTTTATGTTCCCTCCTTAGCTGCAAATCTATTATCTGTATACCATATGACTCATACTGGCTCTCCAAAGCAAGTGATATTTGGTCCTGACTCAATGGAGATCACAGATATCTCTACTGGGAACATCATAGCGAAGGGTGCTGCAAATCATGCCTCTAAGGCATATGGGTTCTCACACTTCATGCCATTTTCAGAACCAGTGCACTCTCAATTGCCACTTGAAAGGGAAGGTAAAAACATTCCATCTTCTTCTTTTGCAGTTTCCACTAGTATTACAGAACCAATTGTATCAGTTTATGAGATTGAGATTCAAGGTGATTCAGGCCCAGATCCAATCCCTACTCTCAACCGGGAATCTAGGAAGATGACTAGAAATCCTTCTGCCACACAGAAGACAAAGAACCTTGCGCTATGTCATGCAATATCACCTCCTTTAGAGAGATGCAACAAACTCCTTATGAGATGCTACATGGAAAGGTCTTATCAGTTACACTGTCTTCAGAAGAATAGAGTGGATCATACACCTCTTCATCTAGAAAGATGCAAATGCTACATTCCTCATTCCTTCCATCATTATTTTGGGAGAATATGGAGAAGTCTACATGCCAGGCCCCAGGATACCTGTGCACAGAACATCATGCATGCTGCTTCGCTACATCACATAGACGAAGTTTGCAACAACATATTTTCAAGCTTTTTAAACTTGAATCCTGATTCTATCTGCTTAGTTAGAGGGGGGGGATTTTTTCCATGTGGTTTTTTCCCCAGCTCCTTGTATTGAGTAGTTACTTTACTTGCTGTAATGGGTGACCTATGGTCTTAGTTACCAGGGCCCACAAATTGTCCAAGTTAGCATTCAGGGGGGGTGTTAGGATTATAATCCTCCCTTGTCTAATTTGGTCAATTATGTCTAAATCCGGAGTCCTTTCAGTCTATATTTAGTCACTAGCACCATTGGGTCCACTTGGCCTAATTGAGGTAGATGTACCAGTTACTAAAGTGCACGAGGAACACTAATTGAGGCTAACTGCCACTGACTGCACTTGCATGCATCATTTTAGGATCCTCCAAGATCAATCCCTACAAATTAGGAGTCACTGGGAGTGCCGACACCAACCTACCTCCATTAGTTGAGTTCAGTTGGTGACTAGTCAAGCTCAGTTAGGAGTCAGTTACATCCATTTCTAGTCTGTTACATTCAGTTCTACTCAGTTAGCACTAGCTATGCATGGCTGCATGTGGGTGAGGCACATTTACTCACCTACCTTAGTCAATTAGACTAGTTAACTGATAATTAAGACCGAATTAGACACTTGAGTTGGGTTGTTGAACTCTGGTAGTGATTTAGACAAGTTCAGTTGCCTTGTAGTCAAGTAGAGTCAAACCAATTCGAATTTCCTCACATGGATTCGAATTGTATGAGGCTATTTAGCCATTGTACTACATTGTAATTAATTATCTAATTACTTTTGATTAATGAAAGCATTCACAGTTGCAAGCCATTTTTGCATTGTTTCATTCTTCAATTTCTGAGTAAAATTGTATGATCTATCTTGTGAGTTGTGTGTTGGTCCACAGATCTATGTGATCAATTTAATAGTTTTAGATGCTTGGAGGAACGATTGCTCCTCCATTTTAGTCTCCTGGATTAGGAGAATGTCGGGAGTTGAGATACGAATGAGATATTTCATAGCTTCTTCTTTAGATCGGCTCCTTAAACCCCTACAATTCCAGGAGACAATCTTAATTACTCAACTTTTGGATTTGAGGTGGCCCCACGTGGGACCTAACCTTGTTTCCAGGTAGCTCTAGGGTTTAACATATTATCCAACGTTTTTTGAGATCCTTTTATCTTGTCTTTGTATGTAGTTGTTTCCCTTCAATTATCGTTATGAATTCCTTCCTCTGGTTTCTTTTCTTACAACAGTTTTTGAGGCCTCAGCGTCTCCCTCCTCTTCCTCTAAAATTTCTTCCTCCGATCCAGGTTCCTATGGATTCACTAGGGGAGCTGGGTCTTGTGCTTCTGTAACTTTTTTTTTTCAGCTGAGTCAATTTTCCTGGAGGAAGATATCTTAGCTATGTCCTTGGGGGTAGGATTAATTTCTTCTTCTTGAACCCCTAGCATTGCAAAGCTATTTCTTGATTTTGCCTCAGAGTCTTGGGTTGGAGGGGCCTTGGTAACATCCAGGGGGTAGTTCGGGGGGAGGGCTAGAGGTCTCCAATTTTTCTGAATCCAGTTGTCAGTAGTTTGAGGGGAGGGCTAGAGGTCTGTGAATTGGCCTACTAATGCTTGATTTGCGAGAGAGACAACTATTTGCATAGGTTGGTCTGGTGGGAGGGATCTCAACGGGATTTCATGAAGTTTTTTACAAACTTTTCCCTTGCGCGACGATGAGATGCTTGAAGGTGACTTCGGTTGCAAATTGCAGATGAGGGGGGGGGGAGGCAGCTCCCTTCCTCCTTCGATGCTCATGATGGATACCCTATAACAGTCGCTCGAAACCCTAGCATAACGATCACAGGAGATGTGAGATGTTCCTAGTATTTAGACTAGTTCTTGATAGATAATTGTTGGTCTCAGTAGATGTTAACCATCGCCATCATCATCAATTAGAAGTTATATGATAATATATTATAACTTTGGAATAAAATAATAATGTGCATTTTAAGATCTAGTATGAATGAAATTTGTAATGTAATATCATTAATATAAAATGTAAAGAATTGATATCGTAAAAAGTTAACTAATCATAATAATAGTAAATATAAAAAGCTTAACATATTTTAAAAAATAAATCAACATAAATCTGTTTTAATAGGTTTTTAAAATATTGAGAAATATATACATCAATATTTTTAAATATTTAATATATTGAAGATATTTATGTTTGTTTGTGAGAAATGTTCGTCACTTGGGGCCAGTACATTTCCACCATTGGCTAAGTAACCACAACTCAAAATCACTCAGGGAGCGCATCCGGCCTGGGCCACACCAACCTTCAATTGTGTTGGATTTTTAGGTGTCACCTCCCAACTAACTCACCCAAAAGGGATTTGAACCTGGGTCGCCCTTGACGAATACATGTCCTTTGACTAAGTCAGCTAGCTAGATTTGACAATATATTGAAGATTAAAATAACTCTAAAGTATTTATTAAACTTGTACATCTCTTTATTTCAAGGGTAAACCTTATATTTTTTAAGACACAATTTCAAACAGACAATATAGAGCTCAAAGCTAACACAATAATATATTCATTATGAGTTCGTCATATCACTTATAAAAATAGAACTTAGGTGTCTATCCCATACCCACTCAACCCAAACTCAACTCAATTAACATAATTTTTTTTATTATTATGCAAATTTAATTATTTACTTTTTACTTATTGCTATTAAAGTTAAAGTTTTATTATTTCTCTCGTGACTATGGCTACTACTTGTAACACAATATATTTATTTTGAATCTTTTCCTTATATTTAAATGGTGATGTACACACTTTTTTTACAATCATATGGTATGGGATAAATGACTTTCATACCTCTTAAAACATATAAATTACAAGATTGAGATTTCCAAATTTATTCACATGGTTGAAATAATAATTTGAACAATGTAAAATGTGTGTGATTTAAAAATTTTCCAAGTTTATTCACATGGTTGAATAATAATTTGAATTGTGATTTTAAAAATTACTTTTTTGTCAAATTTTTAAATATATTACATTTTAAGCTTATTCGCTTTATAACTAATACAATTTTGATTGGTAAATTCATCTAAGTCAACATAAAGGAAACTCGCTAACTTAAAACTTATACTAGGCCAATCGAATTAATAAATCCACCCATTAAAATGTCAATATTCGAGATACATCATCACTTACGTATCTTCCAAAATTATAAAATGTAAATTAAAATTTCATTCACTTTATTATTATAAGGTAGATGTTCCACTTATTATAAAGTACTAGTACTAGTAGTAATTGTTAGGTTAATATTTTACTCAATTAATATTATAGGTGGTTCATGGTGGCATAAGATTTTAATTTGTGGCACTCATATAATGACAATTTATGTGACTGACTCATTGTTATTTCAAGTGGTTGGAGTTTGTTGGATTGATTGACGAGGATGGAGATATTTTTGTGTAGCTTTTTCACTTTTGTTTTTATATTAGATTTGGTTTTTGATTTAGGTGTGTAAGTTTATATTTACTTGTTTCAGACATTTGTAAAATTAGATAGGTATTAGAGTTTAGGTTATAACAGATTTTATAATGATAATGGTTTCTAATATCGAGAGTTTTGATTTGACATTAATTTGTTAGATTAAATTTTATTTAATTATTGGTGGGTTTATCTTAAAATTTGTTAGATTAAGTCTTACTTAATTCATTGTGGGTTTACCGTAAAATTTGTTGGATTAAGCCTCATTTAATTAATGGTGGCTTTATCGTAAATGATTTATGGTGATATATTATTTTAACCAAGAGTATTCATGTGAAGGAAACTTATGTGAGTGGCTTCTTATGGCCATTATAAAATGACATAAGTAGTTAACTTCGTTGAATTCACTATTATAATAAATATATCTTTAATGATAATTTTCCTAGTTTATAGTTTCTAAGGTAAATCTCTTCTGTTTTTCTTTAACTTTGTTATGTGCAAGAATTTAGTATGGCAAAAGAGCCTAAAAAGACCTAAAAGACCTAGACACTTTCAAGAAAGTGCTATCAAAATGTGAGCCATGAAGAGAAGATGTGGAATTCATTAGGTTAAAATTTGATGTACATGGAAGAGCTTCTTAGAAAACATGAGGTTTCTTAGTAAGCCAAGATTACAAAACGAAGAATGCAACAAATTTCTAGTTTTTGTTATTGTTGGTCCATTTTACAGACTGTAGATGGGAAAATATTTACCGAAGAAGTTTCTTGCACAATCATGATGAGATTGTAATGGTTAAAGGATGTGTAAAAATTGAAATTTGGCTTGAAGGCATGCGGATCCACCTAAAGGTATTAAGGTATTATAGAGATTAGTGGGTGGACTGAAGTGAAGGAATCACATGTGACTCGACATGGATTTGAGTGTTCATCTTTGTAAGGTTCATAGTAGGGTTTAGGTGATCAAATCAACGGGACTTATTGTAATTACCCCGTATTCATTAATAAACTTAGAGGGGGATGAATCCTAAGTCAAGTTTAAAGGGTGGATTGCTAAGTTAATCTTGAATTGGTGAAGGGTGGGTTTATTATAAGTTGTTTACGATGATATAGGTTTTAGCTAATAGTATTAATCTAAAAAAATCTTATTTAAGTGACTTATTATATTTATTATAAAGTTCCCAAAATATTTTACGTGGTCTAATCAACCAAAGTAATACATAATTGTTTTAAGCTAGTTTTTCTAATTTTGTGTTTTTCTTTAACTCTCTCATGTATAAGATTTTAAAAATAAAAGCTATAAATAAAACAAAAGAATAGGGTAATAGAGTGCACCAATTCTATATTCTTTAACTTATTTCTCATTCATATATACAAACACATTATATTTGAGCCACGGTTATATACACTACACATTCATTGTAAACCATCTTTCTTGAAATCCACAGGGCACCAACTTCTTTAAAAGACCAAGGGCTGTCCTTTATTTTCTCTAATATTTCCTTGGGAGTAAGGGGAGATAATAGAAAAAACATAGTCTATTGCTATTATGCAATCAAGGATCCACTATAAGAGTAAATATACAATTGGATTTACCTTATGCCATCATTCTAGTGTTTGAAGGGAAGACTTGTAGGTTGTAGAGGGAGCTTAGTGAAAATGCATAATGTTATTTGTAAACCATCATATAATTTTTTAAATTCACCATCATAGAGGGGATCTTCCCCAAAAGTTTCCACCAAAACCAAATAAACAATTTACACACTTAAATGCAACAAACTCCAAATATCATAAACTATTAAAAAATATATATATTAATTTTTAAATTATAATATTAAAAAAAATCCAAACCATTTAAAAAAAATCAACAACAATAATTGAATAACATAAATTTAAAATAAAAATATAAATAATTAGAGATTCTAAAACTTTCTATTAAATTAAACCCATGATTCTACATTGATTTAGGAAAGCAACATATTTCTATTTCTACAATAATAATCCAAAAACTTAATCCCCAGAGCAAATACATACAGTCTTTTAAATAAAAACCAAATAGTATACCTCAAAGAATCTTAAGACCCACTCAATTAAGTATCTACCACCAAACCTCATATTATAAGAACCAAATAATATACCTAAAAAAAATCTTGAAGTCAACTCAATTAAACATCTACCACTAAACCTCATACTCTAACAACCAAATAATATACCTCAATAGAATCTTGAGGTCAACCCAATTCAATATCTACCACCAAACCTCATACTTAGTTGGCTGGAACGAATGCTACTTCTAATGATCCTGGAAATGCTCTCTCAACTGCTGGTTGAACTGCTCTTGGAAATGATCCTGGGGATGCTACTTATTGTTGTAGTGCTACTTGTTTTGGTGATGCTGGGAATGAATGATCCGGTTCTATTGCTATGTAAAGCAGAAGAAAAAATGGAGGTCGCCGACTGCTACTAAGAACCTAACAGAACTCAAAAATTTGAGGTGGGTGAAACCCATTATTATTATAATCATAATGATCATTGTTTGGCTCCAAATTAAGTTACAATCTCATTGTCTCAACACATAACTCATAAATCAATTTCTTCATTCTCAAATTCAAAGCAAGTCTTTCAAAAACTCTTATCAAGAAGTCAAATCAATCAAGGTGACATTTTCCTTACTTTTCATGTTTCTCCAAAATACTAACAAGTCTAACATATGTAAACCTAAAAGGCAAAACATAAGTCAGCTAAACGTGTGCCAAAAATCCACAAATCCAATTTTTCAGTTTACCTAATTAAATTAAAACCCAAACTTTCAATTTACTTTCAATTTTATCCTAATTAATTTACTTTCAGTTTTATCTTAATTAAGTTAAAATCTATTTTTTCATTTTTATCTTAATTAAATTAATCTAAAAATTCATAATATTTATATTTAATGGTTTTTATATTTAATAGGTAAATATGGTCTAGTAAATCTCGTGTTTTATTTTCCTTGACTTTTATTTATTCATTTTTCCATCCACCATTTTATGGAAGAAATATGCAATCAATATAACGTATTATTTCGTGTTAATAACTTAACTTTAATTTATTAACAGTAAGTTTAATTAATTAAAAGTAAATTTTGAGTTTTTTTTATATGTAAATTAGTTAGTAATAAAATGTACTATTAAGGTATTTTTTTTTGTGAATGGTAAGTTCAAACTTCTAATAGTTTGTGTATTTTTTTGTAAATGGTAAGTTCAAATTTCAAATTTCAAATAATTTGTGTTTTGGTGTAGAGGTGCCTCTAAAAATATAATGGTAATGGACAATAATTTATCTAGTGTCACTTGAGTATGAATCCTATCCTAGTGGTTAATTCTCTTAACAAAATACATTATCTCTATGTTTTTTAAAGATATTTTTTAGTTTTTTTTAAATGAGACAATATCTTATCGTGATTTTTTATTAATATGTATTTGTATGGTATATGAGATTACTTGAATCTATTTTCTTTTTGTGATGAATAAGAGATATGATTTTAAAAAAAAAAATTTAAATATTTGATTTTTTAAGTAAATATTTAGTATTTATAAATAAATTTTGATTTAAAAATTAAAATTTTGATGTATATAAAATTCTATTGTTTTTTTTATAATTTTAAATTTATTTATTTATTAAATGATTATATTTTATATTAACAAAATGTTAATATTATAAAAAATAGTTCCAAGAGCATCCTGTAGCAGTTCCAAGAGCAGCATAACAACAAAGAGCATTATTCCAAGGAGCAGTTGAACCGACAGATTAACATATTATGAAATTACAGTAAGCAAAAGGATTAGAAGCACAAGGAGTCCCAACATAAGATTGAGTTTCTTTTTGTGATGAATAGGAGATATGATTTTAAAAAAAAAATTAAATATTTGATTTTTGTAAGTAAATATTTAGTATTTATAAATAAATTTTGATTTCAAAATTAAAATTTTGATGTATATAAATTCTATTATTTTTTTTTATAATTTTAAATTTATTTATTTATTATTATTTTTAATAAAAATGATTATATTTCAGATTAACAAAATGTTAATATTATAAAATCTATATAATAAATTTAAAATTGAATTAATTTATTTTTAAAACATTTTTTTTATGTCATTTACAAATTAAATTAGATATACATAACATAGGATAAAATGTTTTTAAAAACATATCTATTTTTCATGTCACTTAAAAAAAATTTAATTTCATGACACTTCATTTCACATTCATTTAAGGTGAACTTATATATATAATAAATTAATAATAATTTTATTTTTTCATATCATTTACAAATTAAATTAGATATACATAACATAGAATAAAAAAAAATTTAAAAACATATATTATTTCATGTCACTTACCAAAAAAATAGAATTTAATTTCATGACACTTCATTTCACATTCGAACTTATATATATAATAAATTATAAATAAATTTATAAAGAATAAATTAAAAATAATTTTATTAAGTTATAATTCTATAAAAATTTGATAATTTTATATAATTATAATAAAAACTTAATTTTATAGTTTGCACGGTGTGGTTTATTGACATCGCTTGATATAAAGTCACTTGTTGTAAAGGAGGATTAAATCCTACCTAGGTTTACCCGTGTCCAGTGGATTGCGAGTTGTTGTGGGGCACTTAGGGGTATAGTGGTAGTGGGAATGGATCCATGTACCCCGTGTCACGCGAGTACCAGCCCAACCCTAATTGTCGATTCTCCTAATAAATAAATAAAAACAAAACTAA
>LPNX010059750.1:408112-439507 GCA_001517045.1 Pseudotsuga menziesii
GCAGTGTGCGTACTCATTGGATGTGGAATTAAATTCCGCATCCAATGAGCTCTCTCGATTGAAATTTGAGTAAAAACACAGGGAGATATGTCGAAAATACGAACAACAAAGTAGTTTTCTTCTATGACAAATATGTCAATTCAACCATTATGGTTGATTCATTTTATTGAAATTCTATTGGTTCTTGAATTCCAACTCACAAAATTTATTGTTGGCGCGTTTTCTTATAAGGCCCATTTTAGACCCCAATTTTCCTTTGATGGATCTTTAATCTTAAGTGCGAAATTACTGAGTACTTGAAATCAACGAACCATTCATACACATAATCATTCACACATAACACAACATATACCTTGGGGAAAACCCTCAAAACAACGAGAGTGAAAAACCCCAACAAATATCCTAAGTATAATAATGATATATAACAAAGGATGTCTTTTACAATTGTAGATTGCTTTTGACACTCTAGATGCAATATTTTTGAATATATGTTGTCATTGATGTCAAAGGGTCAAAGGATCAAAGATCAATCTGAGATTAGATGTCAAAGGGTCAAAGGATCAAAGATCAATAAGAGATTAGATGTCAAAGGGTCAAAGGATCAAAGGATCATATGGACCAGAAGTCAAAAGAATCGCACGAAATTGCTAAAAGACTTTCTTTCACATCTAGCTTGAAGAAATACATATGAGAGAATATGGAAGTCACATAAATCAATTATACCACAACGACATTGGTCGCAAATGCACACACATTCATACACAAAAGAATATTGAAAATAAAATAGATGTACAAATGCTATTTGTGAGACTTATGAATAAAGAGAAATAAAATTGTGTGTAAAAGTTCCACAAATAAGTTGGTAAATGGTACAAATATTTGTAAAGCAACATAAAAAACAAACTGATGTATGCAAAATTCCCACACGGGTATTGGTATATGTGCGTCATAAACTACATGAACTTGATCATTTGCAAAAAGAGGCATACTAACGCAAATCCTAACTTGCTAAATACACAATCTAGTGGGGTGTCATCCACAGTTAAGGGACTTCACCAAGTGGACACATTTTTTGAATCAAGAAGGTTATAAATAAGCAAGAGATGGATGAGGTGAAGTAAGCTTATAATAAATTAACATCTAAATGTTTGACAAGCTTCGAATTTCTTTGGGGGTATCAATGGCTCGTTGATCGCAGAGAATATCTTTATGTAGCAGAGGCACACTATGTAATGAACAACGAGTAAAGTGCACTGGAAGAAAGGATACACATAGATCAGATGTGTGAAGTTCTTGCTTAGTAAATATGTAGACTGAGTCGTAAATTCTACACATCTAAATGTAACAAACTCCAAATACCATAAACTATTTAAAAAAATATATATTAATTTTTAAATTATAATATTAAAAAAAATCAACAACAATGATTGAATAACATAAATTTAAAATAAAAATATGAGTAATTATATATTCCAAAACTTTCTATTAAATTAAATCCATGATTCTACATTGATTTAGAAAAGCAACATATTTCTATTTCTACAATAATAATCCAAAAACTTAATTCCCAGAGAAAATAAATACAGTCTTTTAAATAAAAACCAAATAGTATACCTCAAAAAAATCTTAAGATCCACTCAATTAAGTATCTACCACCAAACCTCATATTGTAACAACCAAATAATATACCTCAAAAAATCTTGAAGTCAACTCAATTAAGCATCTACCACTTAACCTCATTCTCTAACAACGAAATAATATACCTCAATAGAATCTTGAGGTCAACTCCATTCAGTGTCTACCACCAAACCTCATACTCTACCAAGTGTTTGGCTCCAAATTAAGTTACAATCTCATTGTCTCAACACATAACTCTTAAATCAATTTCATCATTCTCAAATTCAAAGCAAGTCTTTCAAAAACTCTTATCAAGAAGTCAAATAAATCAAGGTGACATTTTCCTTACTTTTCATGTTTCCCCAAAATACTAACAAATCTAACATGAAAATATGTAAACCTAAAGGAAAAACATAAATTAGCTAAACTTGTAACAAAAATCCACAAATCCAATTTTTCAGTTTACCTAATTAAATTAAAACCCAAACTTTCAATTTACTTTCAATTTTATTCTAATTAAATTAAAATCTATATTTTCAATTTTATTCTAATTAAATTAATCTAAAAATTCATAATATTTATATATTTTTTCAAGCCTACTAATATTCTTCTTTCTTCTTGTTTATTATTATAAATATTAAAATTACAAAAATAAAAATTAAAAAATAATTTTTCTTCTTCAAAAATCTATTATTTTTTTATTAAAAAAAATAAACATAAAAATAAAATACATCATTTAAAATAAAGTTAACAAAATAATCTTAAAAGAGTAATGTAGAATATATAACTCATTTAAGATAAAGTTGACAAAATAATCTTAAAAGAGTAATGTAAACTTATTACCAATTAAAAAGATCGAATGCCATTGTTGTAACTTATTTTTCCAAAGAATTTACGTGTGACTTTATGCTATGGTTCTTATTTTTTGGGGGTCTATATCATGCTTTTTGATCTTTGAGAATTGTTATAGGTAAATATGGTCTAGTAAATCTCATGTTTTAGTTTCCTTGACTTTTATTTATTCATTTTTCCATCCACCATTTTATGGAATAAATATGTAATCAATATCACGTATCATTTCGTATTTTTTTTTTAAATAAACCATTATATTACTGTACAGAGTTCATATTACATAGCAGAAAGACGACTATGGCCGGCCCAAAAATGGGGGAGCCTTGGTCCTAGCCAGCAACAGCCCAGCTAGGACTTGAGCAAAACTAATTGGCCAAAAAATTACAGTGTATTCCCATATCCTTTTACCCCCCCTGATATCTCTATTTCTGTGATGGATCCTGATCCTATTACAGAGATTCCGCACCCACAAAAAGGGCGATTTAGTGGTTCTATCGCCATCCATCCCACGGAAGGAAACATACTTCCTAGTAATAAACCGTCTATAATTATAGAGTCTGAGACACATCAACATAAAGTAATACAAACAAAGAGACAGAGACTGAACAAAAAATCATATCCCACCAGGAGGGATGATGTTCCAATGAGGAGAAACATCAGAAGGACTTCCGACCGCAGGGAGCTGCATACTTGAAACCAATGACGACGACAGAATCATGGTGCCTGTGGGGTTTTGAGCTTCCTCCCGACCTCCAAGGCCTTCCTTTTCGCAACGACTAGTCTTTTCCCGAGGCCGGGCCGTCTCCAGAGCACGGCGGTCCACTGGATGGAAAGGAAACCCTAGGCGAGCAGCTAGGACATCCAACTTGTGGTTCATAGTGTGACATTCCGCATTGTGTTCCTTCTAGAAAGGAACAGGTTCAACATCCCCAGCCTGTTTTGCTTCCCGCATCATCGCAGAGTGCCCGACCAGACGAACCGTGACCCAATATGTCATAAGCATCCCATCGTAAGCAGAAGCGTGGCCCGCAGTGTTACCCAGGTCCAAGACCCACTCAGCTACCTCAGCATGCAGGTTCTCCCTGGGCATAGCTTTCGCTTCCGCCCAAAGCCCTTCCAACACCCTCTCGACTTCCAGCCTTATGCTGAGCGGGACGTGCTCCTTATACCAGTCCGCCTCTTCTTGGGATAAAATCAGTGCACGAGTAGCTTGGCGAGTCTAGAGTTTAGCCAAATTCCTTTTAGCCAGCTTAATGCCGAACTCCTCTCCCGAATTTCCTTCCCGGTTGGGTTTCCGCTTTGGAGCCATTACAGGAAAAACCAAGGGCCAGAACGACCACACGAAGCAACTGAGGGGGCTCTTACCAGGGCCTGGCTTACTAGCGCTGCACCAGACAGAGGGCAAATGCACAGACCTGCGAATTCTGGTGCATAACTTGTCTTGGAAGAACGCAAGGTCGCCTGGATATAACGGATGGTCATCCGTGGGAGCGTACTCATCCCTGAGAGGATCCTATGTCACTCCCATCATGATTCCCTAGGCCTCCGTCCTGTGATGCTTATGGTCCCTGTCTGGATAATAATCTTTGCACTCAGAGCCAATCGTGGAAAGGCTGACGCCAGGAAGCGAAATAATGAGGAAGGACCGAACCCGGCGTCGACAGATTTTAACGCCACCCGTTCTCATCTGCATTAGCCCTGATGCATGTGGGCGTGCTCGCGCCTCCGTTTTCCACCTGTTCTCCCTTTCGGTTGATCGGCCAGCTGTGCGGACTTAGAAAGATCCTTAATGGCCATGTGACGGCATTACTGGGCCCATCCCTCCTCTGCGAAGACGTCAAGTCTATCACATCGGAAGCCTATTCCACATTCCACCCCAGCATTTGCTAGACAGTTCGCCACCTTATTCGCTTCCCTCCTGACGTGGTGAAAGGAGATGGCAGGGTGCGACAGAAGGAGGACACGCAGGCACTCCAATCTGTAAGCAAGTCGCCAGCTCGGAGAGATTTTTTCGGTCTTTTGGCCAGTCAGGAGACGTTTGGTCGCTGTGATAAGGATGTTGGAGTCACCTTCTATTATCGCTGGTAGGAGACCCCCCCTAATCAGCATTTTCGTTCCACGTATGAGGCCTTCCAGCTCAGCGGAATTATTGGTATCCTCCCCAATGGCTCCCATAAACACTATCCTGATCCCTCCCTCGCGGTCACGAACAAGACCGCCGAAACCAGCCTGGCCCGGGTTGCCACGAGAGGCTCCATCAAAGTTTAGTTTAAAGACACCGGGGGGCGGAGCTGACCATGAATTAGGACTGGGAGGGATGCCCAACTTATCTCAGTAACACAGAGCTTCCATCATTGGCTTAGTCAATCCCCAATTCTCCGCAATGTGGAGTTCCTCCTTCGGTATAATCTTATCCTATTCAGTCCATTCCATGCATTTGATCGATGATACCAAACTGTCATGCACCACGTTCCAGACTGCCTTCGTGCTTTTGCTTCGCCCACGGAAGATCCTAGCATTTTTCTCTTTCCAAATACACCACATTGCCATGCCCGGAAAAGCCTCCCAAATGGTTCTGAGGATGGGGTTAGAGAAAGCTCACGAGCTCCAATCTCTTATGGTCTGGGGGGGGAGCCCCCGGATCCTGTCGCTCCTTCTGAACATCAACGCCCCCTTATCCCAAATCGCTGCCGCAAAGGGGCAACTGTCCAGTAAGTGGCCCATCGTGTCCTCTGCGCGCAGACACATACAACATTGGGATGGTCCAATAATCCCTCGTTTTCGCAGATTGTCACAAGTGAGAATTCTTCCTCTGACGACAAGCCAGACGGAAAGAGCCACCTTGGGCCATAAGTTGACATCCCAGATTTTTTTCCAGATGTCATCCATTTCCACGTTCCTTGTCATTCTGATGCTGTAGGCCTCTTTGACGTTGAATGAACCTTTTGGAGAATATCCCCACCGTAAAATATCCGGGCCCTCCTGAGTCCTGAGAAATTGTTTGCTCAATTCCTCCTGAAAGGCCTCCCAGTCTTCCTCACTCATTAGGGATGGTTTCTCGGGAAAATCCCATCGCTGACAATCTTCTTATATTCCCGGATTCCATGACTGGTACACCATTAAACTGCCCCTCTCGATCTCCTACTGTTTGATATGGTTCCATCGAGGATTTCTTCCGAGGATGGGGAATTGGTTCCATGAGTCATCCAAGAACTTCGCCCGATTGCCATCTCTGATTTCCCAGAAGCTATGCTCTTGGATTATAGATATTCCAGCTAAGGCCTTTAACCAGATGGGGGAGCCACTAGGAGTTTCATTATAGCGGATCAGGGCATGACTGGGCTTGCCCATGGCATATTTTATACTCCACAATCTGGCCCAAGGTTCCAATGAGTGGGTGACCCATCTCCACCAAATCTTGGCCCCCAATGTCTCTGACATGATTTCAGGATCCCTCAGACCGAGACCACCCTGAGCCTTAGGTTTGTAGACATCCTCCCAGGTCACCAAAGAAAATTTGGCCTTTTCCCCGCTTGATCCCCAAAGGAAATTACGTTGAATGCTTCAGATTTGCTTGAGGATAGCCTTAGGGGTCGCTAAGACCGAGAAGAGGTATGCCGGCATTGCCTGTAAAATAGACTTGATCAAGATCAACCTGCTGGGAAAGTTAAGAGTGCGCAAGACCCAGCTGGATAGTCTTTGCTTGAGTCTATCCAAAAATTCCTGCCATTCTGTTGCTTTTGGTCTTCCAAGCCCCATGGGGATACCAAGGTATTTGGTAGGGAGATTTCCTCTGGAGAAACCCAGGATTCTCAAGATATTTCTCTAGGTGGTCGGGGGAGTATTAACAAAGAAGACTTGGGATTTATTGGGATTGACAGCCAATCCCGAGGCCTGGGCAAACATGTCTAGGATTTTTTTGAAGCTTCTCGCTTCTTGGACTGAAGGGTGCCCCATGAGCATGGTGTCATCCACGAATTGCTGATGCATCTGAGTGGGCGTCCCCTCCTGAACTCTCACTCCACGGATTGTCCCATGGTTGACCTGGTCATCAATTAGGCAGTTCAGACCCTCCACCATGAGAATGAATAAGAAAGGGGACAGGGGGTCCCCTTGGCGAATGCCCCTAGAGGGTTGAAAGGATGATGTCGAGGACCCATTAAGGAGGATATTACAGAACGGAGAAGAGACCAGGGCCATAACCCACTCCACCCAAATGGGAGAAAATCCGTATGCCCCCAGCATTTTCTCCATAAATTCCCAATTGAGTTTGTCATAGGCTTTTGCAATGTCAAGTTTGATCATCATCCCAGGGATTCTGGAGCTTACAAGCGAGTGTAGCACTTCATGAACTAGAACTACTCCATCTAAGATTTGCCTTCCTTCCACAAAACTGGATTGTTCCGGACTTATAAGCATCGAAAGGAGGGGTTTGAGTCTGTTAGCAATGACTTTGGAGATGATCTTGTATATGACATTGCATAGCGCAATAGGTCTAAATTTATCAGGAGACTCCGCGCCCGCTTCCTTCGGGATGAGGGTGAGAAAAGTAGCGTTAAAAGCTTTGAGGACTCCTTTCTTTAGTCTATATTCTTCCACAATAGCCAGCACGTCTTCCTTGACAAGATCCCAGAAGAGGTTGAAGAAGTTGGAAGTAAACCCGTCTGGTCCAGGAGCCTTTCCCAGTGCCATCTGGTTAACTGCTTCCTCCACTTCTTGCATCTCAATGGGCTTAACCAGCATTTCATTATTCTCTGCAGTGACCATTCTGGGAACTAATCTGGTGATTTGCTCAATCTCCCTTCTTCTTTCTCCCACATCTTCTCTGAGGATCTCCGAGAAGTATTGGGTGAGTTCGGTTTCTATTTCCCTCCTAGTGTCCACTCTATCTCCATTTCTGGTTTTAAGCCTCTGAATTTTGGAGCTATTCCTGTTTTGGATCACTGAGTTGTGAAAGAATTTAGTATTTCTCTCACCCTCCTTCAGCCATTTCACTGTCGCCTTTTGCTGCCAATATAGAGCCTCTTGTTTCTCTCTGGCTTCCAACTGTTCCATGAGATCCTTTTCTGTGTTTTTCATTTCCTCATTCCATCCCGTTTCCATGCCTTTTCTGTTGATGAGGTCCAGCTCCATCAATAGTTGTTTCTTGTCCTCAAATATGTTTTCGAATTCCTCCCGGTTCCATTTGCGTATTTTCGCTTTCGGGGCTTTGAGTTTCTGCTGAAATCGGAACATAACGGTTCCTGGGGGGGGTACAAACTCCTGCCACCATTGACCTACCAAGCTTTTGAAGTCCTTGTGTTCCATCCAGAAGCTTTCAAACCTGAAAGGTTTCCCTCTGGGGGAACCAATCCCATCCCAGGAGAGGCTGATGGGCCAGTGGTCTGAGCCATTCGCTGGGAGAACAACCTCCATAATATCCCCCGAGCTGTGCATGATATTTTCTGACACCAAGAAACGATCCAGACGAGAGGCAACCAAATGCTCCCCTCCTCGTTTGTTGTTCCACGTGAACCATCCATTTCTTGTTTCCATGTCGACCAGCGGTCCCTGAGCCAGACACTCGCTGAATGCTTCTTGGAATTTGTCCATGGTTCTTCATCCTCCCTTCTTCTCTTCAAGATTGGCTATGAGATTGAAATCGCCCCCAAGAACCCATTGATCCTGTTCCGCTTGTTCCTGGATCCATTGGAGGAAACCCATAAAAGATTGTTTTTGCTGGAAACAACTGGGTCCATAGATGTTTCCCGTCATACCCCTAACTCCCGAGTCTAGAAAGTAAAAGTACGCCATGAGCGCAAACTTGTGGGCTCGCCAGTTGGAGAGTTCGACCGATCATGGTTGCCATAGAATAGCAATGCCTCCTGATTGCCCTACGGCGTCGGTGGCCATAACCTGACTTCCCTTCCAAATCTTATCTTTGATTTTCAACAGACTTCCAAAACTGCATTTGGTTTCCTGAAGAAACAAAATATCCGGGGATTCCTGTTTAAGCTTACGGTTTAAAGCCTTCCACTTCCTAGGGTTACTACACCCTCTGATATTCCAAGAGATGAGCTTCATTGACAAACCTTTTTGGCTTCGGAGAAGGCCGCCTGGATTGTAGGATATTGTCCAGATTCGATGAACCGGACTCCCACCGCTGCTATTCGCTGCTTATTGGTCTTTCATCCACGGCGCAGTTCCTCCTCGGGAGATTTCCGTTTACTACCCTTTTGGGCATCTGGGTCGATTCCCAGGCATTCCACCGCAACTGTTCGGATTATGGCCTCCTGGAGAAGTTCTAGTTGATGGCGGGAGACGTATCCTTGTCCTTTCTTTCTGCACTCTTCCTCTATGGCGTCCAGGTCAAGTTCGCCTAGATCCATGTCTTCACCCTTGTCCTCCTCCACCCCTTCCATCTGCTGGGATTCCATTGGCCCTGGGGATGCTGGGAGGCCTTCACGCTGGTCTTTTGTCTGAGTCTTAGCCTGTTTCTCCTCACCCTCTTCCAGGGACATTAGAGCTTCAAATGCGTTCCCTTGGGGTTTCTCATGGGTTAAGGTCTCCGAACGAGCTGGGAGTTTTCCTCCTCCCTTGCCACGACGCTTGTTCTTAACCAGCGTGAACCCTTCATCAACCACCGAGGTGGAAGGCGCAGGTGCCGCCAGGTTCGTCTTAGGGTTGTCTTGGGACAGTTCCTCCCTAGATGTCCGTATTCATGGTAGAGCCGGCATCTAAAGGGGAGTTGTTCATAATTGATGGGCTGGATCCACTCTTCATCTTCCCAGTTTAGACTCATTGCTTCAGGAAGTTCTCGGGAGAGGTCCATATAGACGCAAATCCTAGCAAAAGCTTTGTAACGTTGGAGTCTTGTTTGTTCTGCGACCTTTATAAATTCTCCAAGACTGTTTCCTATATCACGCAAGGTCTCTAGGTCCCAGTACTCACCCGAGAGGGAGAAGAGGCGAATCCATACTGGGGCAACCATCATATCTTCCGTTTCTGGGTTGAAATGCTCCTTCCATGGCCGCAGGAAGAGACTCGGTGAGAAGAAAAAATATGAGCCTCCTTCCATGATTCTGTCTCTATCTTCCTGGTTAAAAAAGATGATGGCGAAGAAACCCTTTGACCCCAGCTGCAGGTCATAATGGCCCTTGGGTTTCCACACCCCATTGATCCACTTAATCGGGTCCTTTTCCCTTGGCCATATCCCCACAAATTTCCCAATAAGAGCCTTTTCCTTCCAGATCCCAATATTTTCCCTTACTGCCTCAGATCTGATCTGAATCGTGGGGATGGAGGCCGTTCGCGGGAAGCAGCCCCCCATGCTCAATTGTTTGCCTTTTCTGGGGGCTGGTGGACCTCCCCCCTGGTTCTCCTCAGCCTTGGAGTTTCTCCTCGAGCTAGTTGGCCCATGCTCTTGGGTGGGCATCTCCTGCCCTGATGTCTCCATGGCCCCCTGAAGGAGGCCCAAATGCCGGGCAGGGCTAGCAGCCCCAAGCTGACCGACGCCGCGTGCCTTGGGCCGAAAGAAGAAGGCCTGCTATCCTTCAAACCCTCGCCAGTTCCTCTTCCTCTCAAATCCCCGATTGCAGAAAAAAAAAAACCACGTATCATTTCGTATTAATAACTTAACTTTAATTTATTAAAAGTAAGTTTAATTAATTAAAGGTAGTTTTTTTTTTTTTTTTTAATTTTTTTTTATCAGTTTTTATTATGTAAATTAGTTAGTAATAAGATGTACAATTAAGGTATTCTTTGTGAATGGGAAGTTCCAATTTCTAATAGTTTGTGTATTCGTTGTGAATGGTAAGTTCAAATTTCTAATAATTTGTGTTTGGGTGTATAGGCAGCCTAGGTGCCTCTAAGAATATAATGGTAATGGACAAGAATTCATATAGTATCATTTGAATAAGGATCCTATCCTAGTTGGATAATTCCCTTAACAAAATACATTATTTCTCGGTTCTTTTGAAGATATTTTTTAGTTTTTTAATGAGACAACATCATGATTTTTTATCAATATGTATTTGTATTGTATATGGGATTATTTGAATCTATTTTCTTTTTGTGATGAATAGGAGATATGATTTTTTAAAAAAGAAAAAAACTAAATATTTGATTTTTATAAGTAAATATTTAGTATTTATAAGTAAATTTTGATTTAAAAAATAAAATTTTGATGTATTAATTTTTTATAATTTTAAATTTATTTATTTATTATTATTTTTAATAAAAATATTATGTTTTGTATTAACAAAATGTTAATATTATAAAATCTATACAATAAATTTAAAATTAAATTAATTTTACGCAACATATAATAAGAAGTTCTTAAAACATATATTTTTTCATGTCATTTAAAAATTAAATTAGATATACATAACACAGGATAAAAGGTTTTTAAAAACATATATATTTTTCGTGTCACTTACCAAAATATAGAATTTAATTTCATGACACTTAATTTTTCAAGGTGAACTTATATATATAATAAATTAAAAATAAATGTATAAAGAATAAATTGAAAATAAATTTATTTTTTCATATTATTTATAAATTATTTTTTGTTTTACTTAAATGGTTTTTTTTATTTTTTTTATTTTTTTATAAAAAAGAAGATATTCTGGAATGACGTAGCAGTAGCTAGATCAACTGATTACAATATGGTCAGAAGGTAACTTCTAAAGGACCAAGAGTTTAAAAACAAATTCAGGAAAGAAATTCAACATTACAAAATTTAAAAAGTAAAGTCTTCAGCAACAACTTCTCACACATAAAACTATTACGGTATCGGCTGCATAATACAAGAATCTCCATTAGAATTGAAGCTTCCAAGAGGCAAAAGATAGGCTTTATTTGCCATTAAGTCAGCTTGCTTGTTCAATTCTCTCAGAATGTGAAAAGAAGAGACTTTCTCAAAATCCTTCATAAAATTTCGAATTCTCTGCAATATTTTATCCAATGAAGGCTTATTAAACTATAAATTAGAATTTAATAGCTTGATCAAAACCTCTGAATCCCCCAAAATTTGAATTTCTTTGGTACCAATCTGCCTGGCAATTTGGCAAGCCATGAGTAGGCTGTAGCACTCTGCCTGGCAATTTGGCAAGCCATGAGTAGGCTGTAGCACTCTGCCTGATTGTTAGAACAAAATCCTAAGCCCCAACAAAAGCTAAAAATTTCCTCGCTGTCGGGATAATAAATTAAACCACCAACACCCGCAACTCCAGGGTTCCCCTTAGATGCTCAGTCAAAGAAAATTGTAAAGATTCCCTTACTCTTCCACCAATGAGAAAAAATATCTGTTGAAAGTCTCAAACGCCAAGGAGGAGGCGCCGTTGGTTTGGGGAATTTTTTTTTTTGAACCACAGAGATTCGAACTCAAATTGCAACCCAACCAATCTGACATCGCTGGAGGAATTGAGGAAATTCGCTGCTTAACCGTTTCAAGAGTTTGCAATTTAATTTTGTTGACAACGTTCATAGGGGTCCACATTCGGTTATTAAACAATAAGTCATTCCTTGCCAACCAGACTGCCCACCAAACGCACTTAGGGATGATGTGCCAGGCGATCCGTTGTTTGCAATTTCGCTGGGGAATTGGAATTCGATCCAACCAAGAAGTAAACACCTCTGGAACCGTCAAGCCTGATGGAACGACAATGTGAGTATGAGAGAGAACCATACACCAGACTGATTGTGTGAAAAGACAATCCACGAATAAATGATCTGAAGTTTCTAACGCAGCTCTGCATAAGCAACAACAAAAAGGTCCAAGGAAGCC
This sequence comes from Pseudotsuga menziesii, assembly GCA_001517045.1. NCBI lineage: Eukaryota > Viridiplantae > Streptophyta > Pinopsida > Pinales > Pinaceae > Pseudotsuga > Pseudotsuga menziesii. The sequence continues at coordinate 420,351 of LPNX010059750.1, forward strand.
ATGCTTACTCAAGTTCTCTCCTGTTAGAACCTTTTGATGCATGAGGAGCCATGAACTTTTTTTTACCTTTGGCAGTCCATAAATTGACCAAATCGATTTCCACATTGCCGGTTTTAGCAAAGAAACATGAGGAGTTTGAATTTCAGCAAATCCATGTCCCATGGAATACACACCAGTGGCACCCCAACCCCATTTATCTTTCAAAGAACGGTGGACTGGAGCTAACCTACACAAAGTTTTAATCAAAGTTTCTTGTTCTGAAATCAATCGGTCTGGTATTTCCGGGAAATTCCAACCAATCCAATTCCCCACCTCATCCCATAAGCAAATATCTGCTAAGCGAAGGATACCTTTATTGGATAACCATAATTTGATCTCAGAAATCGAGTTTATGGAGGAAAGAGGAGGTATCCCGAGAATCTTATCTTCCCACAATTTTTTTTTTCCCATTGCCTGGGATTTTGTATAAATGTTGCTGAATTAGATTTGGACTCTTCCTGCACAAATTCCAAATAGCAGTACTTGAAGGAAGATTTTCTGATTTTAAATTTCTTATGGATACACCTTTAAGATATTTCTGCAAGAAGAGCTTACTGACCGGATGATTCTTATTAGCAAAAATCTGCCAGACAAGCTTACCACCCAAGGTGAGATTATCTAATTCTGGTTCTCTTATTTGAAGTCCACCTTCACTTATAGGTCTTTTAATAATTTCCCAATTAACCAAGTGGATTTTTTTTTATTTCCTTTCCCCCCGCTCCAGAGAAAATCCCGAAGAATCTTGGCTATCTGAGCCGAAATAGACTTGGGAGCTAGAAGCAATGAAGACTGGAAAATGGGGAGGGAAGAAAGAACTGATTTTATCAAAATTAGTTTCCCTGCTTTTGTCAGCCAATGTCCACCCAAAGAGACAATTTTTGCTTTTAATTTGCTCAAAACATCTAGCCAAAGCGAAGGTGGACTAGCACCCAAGGTCAAAGGGAGACCCAGATATTTGATTTTTACTCACTGAACAAATCCAGGAAAACCCAAAATATTAGAAATTTGATGCATTTTCATAGGATCCACCTTCCAACCAAAAACCCCACTTTTTTCCCTGTTGATCAAACCTCCAGAAATAGAATAGAATTGATGAAGAATACCATTGAAGGCACGAGCAATATTAACGAAGCCCCTCCAAGGAGAAGAGAATCATCAACAAATAGATCATGGTTAATAGGCTTCACCCCTTTAGCAGCTCTGATTCTAGGTATCGTTCCAACAATCATTTCAGCAGACAACTTTCTGCTTAAAGCTTCTGCCATCAGAATGTAAAGGAAGGGTGACAAAGGACACCCACTACAACAAAAACTGGATTTAGCGTCTCTTTTTGCATCCTTTTTTGCGTCTAGACCATCTTTCAGTGTATTTTTCTTCAAATTTTGGACAAAATGGCGCAATTTCAGGGGTTGGTGCTATTTTAGGCATTTTTTTGTGTCCTTTCTCTAAATTTGGCGCAAATTGCGGCGTAATTTGCACCGGGTTTTGCACCTGGTTATGCGCCAGGTTTTGCATCAGGTTTACGACAGGTTTTGAGCTTAGTTTTGCACCTAATTTTGTGCTTAGTTTGTACATCTACTCTTGTTGCGCCCCCTTTTACGCCCATGTTTGCCTCAACTTTTATGCCCTTTTTTTCATCCACTTTTGCATCCACTTCTGCTTCTTTTTTTGCATCCCTCTGTGCGCCAAGTTTTGCATCAAAGTTTACATCCTGTTTTGAGTCTAGTTTTGCATCTCGTTTTGTTTTAGCCATTTTTGCATCCACTTTTGCATCCATTTTTTCGTCCACTTTTGCACCAATATTTTCATCCCTTTTTGCATCCTATTTTGCATCCATGTCTACATCTTTTTTTGCATCTACTATTGCATCCACTTTTGTCGCGTCCCAATTCACACCCATTTTTGTGCTTACTTTTACACCCACTTTTGCTTCAACTTTTGCATCCACGTTTGCATCTTTTTTTGCATCCAATTTTACATTAGTTATTGCATCCCTTTATGCATCCATTTTTGCATCCACTTTTGCATTGGGTTTTGCGTTGGGTGTTACGACTACTTTTGCATCTACTTTTGTTGCATCCACTTTCGCATCCAATTTTGTATCCAATTTTACATCCATGGTTGTATCCACTTTTGCGCCACTTTTTTCATCATGTTTTGCTTCCATGATTGCATCATTTTTTGCATCCACTTTTGCATCCATTTTTGTTGCACCCCATTATGCGCCCACTTTTGTTGCATCCATGTTTTTATTCACTTTTGCATCCAGTTTTACACCTAGACGCTAAAGATGAAAATGAGGATAATGATCAATAACTGATGAAAATACCAATAATCATGATGATGATGATCTCAAGGACAATGGCGATGATGATGATATGGATGATGATTATGCCGATGATGATGACTATTGTGATAATCATGATGACAATGACAAAGATGACGACGATGATCATGATTATCATCATTTCCATCATCGTCATCATCAAAAACATCATCACTGTCATTGTCATCTAGTTCATCATCGTCATCATTTAAAGCATATGGGGTATGTTTACCAATTAAAGCATGCATAACAAGTGAGATTATTCTAAAACACCCCACCAAAGTACAAAATTCAAACCACAAGGGAAACATAATATTGAAATTGTTCCCATTTTCTTTCTCCCAACAAAACATGTTTCATTTTAGGGAATTATGTTAAAATACATACATTCATAGTCCATCCATACTATACTTGTAAGAAATATAAATATAATACTTAATAGAATTTATAAAATAGGTAAATATTTTATAAACACCCTTATGATATATAAACTTCTTTCACCTTATTAATGGTAAAATATGTAAATATAATAATAATATATAATTAATATAAATATGTTACTATAGTTCATATGTTAAAAGATTTAATATAAATAAATATATATAGTTCATATGTTATGTGATTTAAAATAATTAAATATATACACATATTATTTACTTATACATTATACAATTTAAAATATAGATTAAAACCTATGAAGTTTCATAGGGAGGAGAAGCAAAACATAATTCCATAAATTTAGGCATTTGTGAGAAAAAACTAGTTTTTTTGCTAATACACAGTTAGAGTTCGTTACGAAGAACATTTTGTATATATTATTCATGTTTGGAAATGTACAGGGGGTTCAGAGTTTGAGAAAAAGAAACAATATTTGTAGTGAAATGTTTGTCTGAGTTTAATAAAACTATCAATGTAGAAGTACAAAGTTTTTCAAAGAAGAGATTCATGTGCCAATATTTCTCGGTCTGTGTTTTCCTTTGTAAATGTTTTCTTTCTAATTTTTCCATTTATATATGTTGTCTACAGTATTTGAATGAAAGCCTTAAAAGTAGTGGTCCATGGAAGCCTTAAAAGTCTATATAGCATGTGGAGTATAGCCTCAATATATTCTATATGGATAATTTGGAAGGTCAAGAACACTCTATTTTTTAAGGGAAATATCCTCTCTTGTACACATCCCTTGATTAGAGAAAAACTTGCAACAATTGAATCAATCAAACATTCATAGTCTAAAGCTATCATTTATGAAGATGAATCCAAATTCTTGTAATTATTGGGCCTAGAATATTGACCCTATCACTCAAATATGATCCCCTTTCGAATATAATCATGGTCTACTCTCGATGAAGGACGTGCTAAACTCAATTTTGATCGAGCAATGAAAAACAATCTACATATAGCAGGAGTTAGATATCAACTATGTAAACATACTGGTAGGTTTCTTAGGATGAACCTCCAGTTTTTATGATCTTGTTCAAACAACATACATACATTGTTGGCCTCATTAATGGAATGATGCTTGCAAAAGTTTGTAGGCCTAGAAGTATTATAATTGTAGGAAATTCATCTCTAATTATCCATTATCTCATTGGGAAGGGAAAGCCTTCATGGTGGGACCACAAATCAATAGTTTGGATGGGTTTTTTTCTTATCTATGGATTTTAAAAATGCAAGGTTCACTCATGAGTGGAGTGTGAACTAGGTAGTAGATTGGATTACAAATAAGGCAGTTCAATCCAAACTCAACATATGTTTGGATCGAGAGGTGTTAGATCTCGTAGAGGATTCAAATGGGAAGGCTATAATGTCACCTGAAGTAAACAAATTTCAAGCATCCATCTAAGCACTCTACCTTGTCATTGCCATCAACGATGAAGTCAACTTCACACTAGATTCCCAATCATGTTAACGCACTTAGCTCACACACTTCTTAGAAGGTATCCAAATTATTGGACAACAATGTTAAGTATTCCAATGATCTTTCATAACTCGGGGGTTAGTGATGCATTATATATCCTTCATTCTCAATACAAAGCATGACAAAGGAATATATTTTCTTGAATTTCTATTATATATATGGATTTCTTATTTCGTTTGAGGACTCTCAACAATGGTTATTTAAGGAGGGTAAATCGATCCAAATTCCTATCTCCCATATGAATTTTAATTTTCCTTACTCTTTCATTGTTCTAAGTCTTTATTCTAAGCTTGAGACTGCCACATCCCCTTCCATCAATCCAACCAACAAAGGGGGACATGAACGATACGTGGGGTGTTAATTTTTGCCCCCAAGGCTATATTATGAAATTCATTAACAACTAAATTTGCGTGCAAATTCACTTTTAACAAGATGTGATGCAAGTTATGAGGCTCACTCATCTATAGATTTCCCTAATTGATATTTTGGATCATTTATCATGTGTTCTACCTCCACTTAGACAACATTCATGTGCAAGTCATGATTTGCTTGATCCAAGGATTTTCTCCGAGTCTTGTCATAATAAGATAAAAGTATGTTTATGATTGACTACTTCAAAATTTATAACTATATTTATTGCCATTTTTATTGTACACACTATATAATAAAAGATTTTAATAAATTATTAAATGATTATTATTTCTTAAATTGTAATGATTCATTTTCTTTATGTCTTATATTTTTGTTTAATTTAGAATTTTTTTAGAACATTATAAAATGAATTTTGAATGCTTTGGAAACTTCAAAAAGGGGTTTAGAATTCAATGAAAAGGGAAATTTCATTTTCCCTCCATCTCAATAAAAACAATTACATGAGCTGCTAAAAAAGGTTAACATTAGATTATGAAACTTAAAAAAACCTAATAAAAACTCATTTATCCATCCATCTAAAAATACAAATTATATTTGTTACTAAAATTTGAAGGTCTAGTGAATCCAATGACATGGCAATGTAAAAGCCATTAGTTTAGAAAAATTTACAACATTCTAAAATAAATGTTGAATGCTATGGAAACTTAAAAAAAATGGTTTGGAGTCCACTAAAAAAGAGAAAATTCATTTTCCTTTCATCTCAATAAAAAAAATTATATGAGTAGTTGAAAATGTTTACATTAAGTTAGGAAACTTAAAAAACCTAACTAAAAGTAAATTTTCCCTGTATTTCAAAATAAAAATTACATTTGTTACTAAAATTTGAAAGTCTAGCGAATCCTATGACTTATGGCAAGATAAAAGCCATTAGTTTAGAAAAAATTTACAACATTCTAAAATAAATGTTGAATGGCTTGAAAACTTAAAAAAAAGTTTAAAGACCAATGAAAAGGAAAATTTCATTTTTCCCACCTCAATAAAAACATAAACAATTATATAAATTTCTGAAAATGTTAATATTAAACTAAAAAACTTAAAAAACCTAACAACCACTCATTTTTCCCTCCATCTAAAAATAAAAATTACATTGTCCATCTGGCAAAGTAAATGCCTGCAACTTGAATTTTACTTCCCGTACGGGTTTCCTGATAGGGTTTGTTCGACATGATACTAAGTAAACCCTTATCTATCGGATGCATTGTATCTTACTTTGGTAAAGGTTCATCTAAAGAACCTGCTAGAGAAGCTCCTTCTAGGATAGTAGTGGAAGCTTAACTATACAACCAGTCCTCTCAGGTAATCCTTTTGGGTTTTATTTTCTTCTTTTTTTCTTTTCTTCATCCACGGTTTTTATAAGTACTCCTTTATCTTTCTACAGTGAGTATTATGGTAAATGGGTATTACACTGGTATACTTCATTGCCTGGCCTCTTTTCAAGCACACAATTGTTGAGTAACATTTCCACGTTTTATCTATATTTACTGGTTATCATTTTACTTCTTACATATGTTTTATATGTTATTTAGTGATTATGTTATTCCATTCTATGCTCTCATTTATAATTTAGGCATGTATTTCCTTTAACGCAGATCACTATTGTTATGCAAATGCTAACGAGATTCCAAATACAATGTGATTTGGGCGTTTTTACAGGTATGAACTCTCTACATATGACTCCATTATTACTTATCCTGGTGCTTGTGCAAAGGGGAAAATGTATATAGGATGTAGGTGAATATATAAAATTACATATAATTTTTTTTACACCCTATCTTGGAGAATCCAAATACAATGTAATTTGGGCATTTTTATAGGTATGAAATCTCTACATATGATTCCATTATTACCTATCCTGGTGCTTGTGCAAAGGGGAAAATGTATACACGTTGTAGGTGAATATATAAAATTACATATAATTTTTTTTTTTAACCTTGAATATTAATTAAGCTACCTCTTTGTTTACCCTCTTGCAGCAGAGTTATTGGTGTGCGTTTGTTGCTTGTACCACGAGCCATAAGCAATATACATGCATGCCAGGTAAGCTATCCATACCAATATTGAACAGTGTTGACTTTCGTAAGAGTTTAGTATAATTAATAAGGGAGGTGTTTAGAGTAAGAGTTAGAGTTGGGGATTTTGACAGTTTTTTCTAAGATACCCAGTGAAAATGACATTTATCTAGAGAAGGGTTAACACCTTTCTTGGAGAGGCGAATACTCTATTTTTTTTTCTTTTTTTAAACCTTGACTTACCAAATACCTTATGCATACTCTGTTTTTTTTTTACCGAGTTTCCAAATACCTTTAGAAGCCTATTTGCATTCATGTTTGTGTGACCAAGTGTACTCTCCTTTCGATTTTACATAGTGCCAACATGTTATTTNTTTTACCGAGTTTCCAAATACCTTTAGAAGCCTATTTGCATTCATGTTTGTGTGACCAAGTGTACTCTCCTTTCGATTTTACATAGTGCCAACATGTTATTTAAAAGTCCTCACCCAAGGCTGGAACCTTCCTTCTATCCATCCAAGATAAGGGGTCTGGCTATTTAGAATCTATCTAGATATGGTACCGGGTGCTTCTTCAACGTATGTTTACACGCTTTGTCAAATAATTGTCCATATTCTTCTCAACCTCCATGGATTCCACTTTGGAGGTTTTCAAATTAACGAATTTTGTGAAATTGAAGAGCATACCTAGATTGGGGCATTGTAAAAAGTTTTGACCGATAAATGTTATTTGATGCTCTCACTTAGAAGAGCTGCCATGTATGGAAACATTGGTATTTTGGCTACTCCATAGATTGGACCTTTCCATGTAAATGAAAACCGTATAGGCCTAATTTTCAACAAAAACTCATAGAACCAAGGTTTTCTTCACCCTTACTCACTGCTACACAATGTTAATAAAAAAATGATTTAAATTTGTGTTTTCTACTATAAAAGCAAGTTTGTATCTTTATTTGGCATCACAAATATTGTGTATGAGTTTGAACTCTTAAGGCATACTGCAACATCTTTATTTGGCATCACAAATATTTTTAAAATCTGAGCTTGTTGAGGTTTCTGAAATTTTCTGTACTACTTATACGTATCTAAAAAAACTGATAGCAACGGGTTTCCCATATGGGTATACATGTACTTCCATTTTTTTGTTATTATTTTATTCTTGCACAATAAGCTGGTCAACCTTGTACATAAAACTGATAGTGTTTTCAATCTATTGAACAATGGATATATCACTCTGTTTGGAGGACCTTCACGTGCTGGGGATTCACTCTTTTTGGAGGAGCTTCAAGTGTTGGGGATTCAATCAATGTAATTATGCAAAGAGGACACACAATTGCCACAATATTCATTAATGTTGATCTTGGAAGAGGCCTGGAGGTTATGGTACCCTTTTAATAATATTTCTCTCAATCACATATTCAGAAAATGGAACAGAACTATAGATGATTTCCAGAAAGGACTACAACAAGCCAAAGCGCAGTGGAACATCATGGTTGAAATGAATGTTGTCTCTTTCGACTATTTGCACCATCCTTATCTTGCAGTTATGGGAAATCAATAAGATTTTTATTTGACAGTTGTTTTATAAAAGTTCCATTCAAGATCTATTTGTAACAATTTTGTGTAGTCTTAAATGACTGCTATCTACAGGAAATTATTGCTTTTGGCTCCAATTCATATAGGAGAGACAATGAAGTTTGCAGATGGTAAGATAAAGAAAAATCTGGCATTGTATGTAACTCTAGTGGAGGTTTTTTCAATATGTAATCTGGAGAGATTTGGATCAATTTGCAGTCTTAATGGATATTATATTTCTGATTATTGTGAAATTCATTTTTGTTTTTCGTTATGTGAGAATCAGAATGTATCATCTATAGCTATATTTATGCAATATATGAGAGACTTGCATTGTTTTATACTTTCATTTGGCTGATATTTACAAGAGTACTTTGTTTTCCTAAATATCATTAATATGAGAAACTGTTTTTTTGCGTTTCATACAGGTGCAATATTATGAGGATGAAACAAAACCAACTGGTACATATGGTGTTCTTGTGGTTGGGGGTGAAAGGTGAGGACTGAAAAGTTCTCTTAGCAGTGTTATTGTATAATACTAGCTCTTTGGCCACTGACACCCAACACCTGAGTTTCTTGACCTATCCATACTATTCTCTTCATCCACCTATTCTTGTTAGATGTTGCTTTCTTCACTTGTTTAAACTTTAACCTTGTAATGTGCAGGTCACTGATTGCAAATTTGTCAACAACAAATTGCTACAAATCAGAACACTTGAAATTACTAGAAAATTGGGCTTTAGGTAATGTACTGTAAGGTCTTGCTCCGTTTAAGTTGTTTTCTCTATGTTTGGGTTTGAATTAGTGCTCATTTCAAAGGAAAATTATTGTTTGTTGTACAGTGGAGAAGGCCAAGTTCTTTTATATTGTTGGCTTTTCCTTACAGTCTCGCCTGAGTCAATTCTACATGTGGCTGAACATGCAGCTCAGAAAGGAAAGGTATTACAATCACCCTGGTATCTGGTAGCATAGGGGTTATTTTGTTTTATTGGTTGTTTGGCAAATTAACAATGTCCATACCAAAGGGTTTGTCTCATATCCTGTACGACTCTTGTATCTCATGTTGTGCAGATATTTATGATGAATCTTGCAACTCCTTTTATCTGCGATTTTTTTTTTGAAGCATTGATGAAAGTATTTCCATCAGACTTACTTCCTTGTGTTGTTTTTTTTGATATCTAGATAGCAGATGATTGCACAGATAGAAAAAGATTTCTAATTTCATGCCAAGTTGATTTGGATTTTTTCTTCTATGATGTCTGAATTCCCTATGTTATATATTATTCTACTGTTTGAATTTGTTCATTATATCTAGGTATTCTATCTTAGGTATATGGATTATGTTTTTGGAAATGAGACTGATGCAAGGACTTTTGCACGGGTGCAAGGGTGGGAGGTAAATTATTTGATATCTTAATTTCTAACCACTGTATTTGTAAACATGAATGGTGTAGAGATGTTTACTAACTTTTTTATATTTTTTAGACTGATAATGTTGAAGAAATAGCTCTAAAGATGTCAGCACTACCAAAGGCAACTGGAACTCACAAGAGGATAGCTGTTATTACACAAGGTGTATATCCAGTAGTTGTTGCAGAAGATGGAAAGGTAACTTTTGTTCTATCTTTTGTACTTTTTTTATAGCTGACATTGAGAATAAGAGAAGAAATTCCTTGGAATATCGTACCTATAGAGGCCAAAGGTTCAGGGGTACTTTGATGGAGTACCCTCCATTTAGGCCATGAGTCTAGCAACTTCTGATGACATAATTGGGCTTTCTTGGGTTTTTATTCACCTACATTCTCTATATTTAAAAAATTTCCTAAATACAGGCTGTTGTCTTACTTCTCTGGTACCATTCTTAGTCCTGACAACCTTCTTCCATAGCTATCATTCTCTTGTTTTTTGCTGTGAAATTTAAGGCACTCATAAGTTGCCTTTGTATTAAGGAGTTCAAGTTCTACATTTCCTCCAGTCGTTTGAAACTCATGTCAGCCTTATAAGGGAGACTAGGAAATCAACTAACAAATGAATTTTTGCTTCTTAATGAGATCTTGGTTCCTACTAAATACTTTAAGAATCAATTAGTGTTGGTTCTTGTATAATACCTTCCATATTCAACCAAATACATTCTGGTCAAATGTGTTAGAGTTATTTCCCTTATGACCAAAGCATGATATGAGCTTGATCGAATTCTCAGCAAGTTATTGTTATGTAGTAAACATGTGCAACCACATGGCAATCAACATTGGAGAAAAACTATATGTAGGATATGGTCTATGACATGACATTGTCATCGCCGTCATCTTTACAATCTGATTCTTGATGATAAGAGACCTCAGAGACATCATCAGGAGTCATGACTGGAGGTGGTGTATAGTTTGCCAGGATTTTGTTGAACTCCACTATAAATATCTACCCTTAGAAGAACCTTTAGCAGATTATCTCATTTGATAAGTTTTCTGAGAACTATATTGTTGTTGAGATGGAGAATTAAGTAGAAGGGTTGACCCAAGTTTGTGAGTGCACTTAAGTAATTGTATTACTCTAAAGCTGAAAATAAATTTGTACTCGAATGCTGTTTTTGGATCCCTAATGCAAACATTTCATCGTGTTCTCTGTCAATTATCGAAACATTTATATATGGATTGAGTTCTGGATTTTGATATTTTCCCTGTATATCTTTTCAACTATTAAAACAGAAAACATGCTTTACAATAGAAATTAGTGTGTGAAATCATTTCAGAATCATATCTCTATTGTATTGATGTACATTACCTAATGCACTGTTTCTTCTTGCAAGGATTTTATATCTTGCTACTTCTTGCAAGAATTGTGGAAAGGTTTATATTGGCGAGACAGGTCGATTGTACATACAAGGTTGAAGGAAGCGAACATCATTCATGAAAGGATAAAGAAATCGGCACTGACATAACATTCAAAATCCTCTAAACACCATCTCGGTATAGAGAATGCAAGGGTTATTATTGGCATTGACCACTACACAAAGAGCCGTGTCTGGGAGGCTATAGAGATGACAGATGGAAATTAAGTAAATCTTGGACCACAGTTATGAACCTTAAAAATACTGGGGACCCTTCTAGGAATTAGTGCGGGCCTCTTAGGTCATAAAGATAAAAACAAAAAAACAATAAACTCAAGTCTTTATTATCATGATTTGATTTCAATATTAATTTGAACTTAGGATTGTATTAATATTAAATAATATCAATATTAAACATTATTCATTTTTAAATATTATTAATATTATTAATTAGCAAATGTTAATATTAATTATATTAATATTATTAATATCAATAAAAATAATTAATATTATTTATTATTAATATTATCAATTTTAATATTAATTTATTTCTAATTAAATTAATAACTTGATGACGTGATGGAATGCCCCTTCAGAATCTCTTGATGGAACAATCATTAGTAAGATGAGAAACCCCTCAACTTCATCCACCTCATTTTGGCCTTATCAATTGTGGAAACCGGTATGATGTTTTTTCCAATTGACATCTTACTAATTTTGAGACTATAAATAATGCACATAATATAAATTGTCTTTGTTGGTGTTCATTGTTAAAATATTCATTATATCATATATGATGCACATAGTAGGCATCTTCTTTTAGTAACCATTCATGAGTTCTTCTCTTACCATCCTATTGCTGAACAAAATCACATCATCAATGAATTACAACATTTATGTAGAAACACACATCCTCAATTGGATTCTACAACTATTTCTTAAACACATCCATTATTCTTTGTCCATACCAAGTTTAGGTTATTAGGTATGCATCAATACATTATGTTGTTGTTTAAGACCCTTTTGTAGACCACTTTAATAGATTGCGTAATTGTTTAGGATATTTTGTTGTTAATATTGTTCCTCTTCCTGATTCTTAAAGGGTGTTAGCTCATTGGAAGAGCACCCGCTTTACAAGCAGGAAGTTGGTGGTTCGATTCATCCATGCCCTAATGATATTGCAATGTATTTCTAAAGGTAAAAAATGTAGTAGTGCAATATGGATATATTAGACGCAACACTAAATGCAAAAGATGATGTAAAATTGGACGTCACATCAAACACAAAATTGGATGCAAAAGTTGACCTTATGTCAGACGCAAATGTGGACACAAAAATGGATGTCACACTAAACACAAAATTGGATGCAAAAAAGAGACTCAACACTAGACACAATTAATGACTCAAAACTAGATGCAATACTAGGTCCAAAACTAGACGCAACAATAGATGCAAAAGTGGACTCCTAACTAGACGTAAAATTGGACATTAAATTGAGCACAAAATATGGTGTATCGATGGACATAAAACCAGGCGTAACACCAGGTGCAAAACTGGAAGCAACACTTGGCACAAACAAAAAATTAAGACGAGACACAATATTGGATGCAAGATGGGACAAAACATTGGATGTAAAACTAGAAGTAATATTGAATGCAAGATTGGATGCAAAATTGGACACAAAACTAGATGCAATATTAGATACAAACATGGGCACAAAACTAGGTGCACCACGGGGTGCAACATTCGGCTCAAACATAGATGCAAAAAAAGACATTAACCAGGATGCAACACTAGGTGCAAACCTAGATGCAAAATATGACCTAAAACAAGATGAAAAATTAGGCACAAACATGGATGCAAAAAAAGACGTAAAACAAGATACAAAATTAGATGCAAATGGGGATGCAACATTATAACTAAAATTGGATGCAAAACTAGACCAATATCGGGACGAAAATTGGTTGCAAACCTAGATGCATAATTGGACACATAATTTTATGCAAAACATGGTGCAAAATTGGGTGCAAGACTTGATGAAAAACTAGGAGCAAAATAAGACGCAACGTTGAATGCAAAACTGAGTGTGAAATTGGGTGCAAACAAGGATGTAACAAAGGACGCAAAAAAAGATGCAATAGAAGTTGCAAAATTGGGTGCAAATAAAGGCATAACAAAAGATGTAAAAAATTGGGCACAAAAATGGACGAAAAATGGATGGTGAAAAGGACGCAAAAAAAGATGCAATAGATGGCATTTTACGAAAATGTACAATGGCACCAGGTTTAGCGCCGGATTGTTCACCATAATTGGGAAAAAATTACACTAAAATCCAGCGCTAAATTCAATGCTAAATCCACTTTTTGTTGTAGTGACCCTTGCCGCAATCCTCTAGAAGCTTGAAAAAATTCTGTAGGTCTGTCATTGATAAGAGGAGCTATCCAAGGTATGTTTGTACATGCTTTTATCAAGCTTACAACCTCCATGCAGAAGCCAAAACTGAGTAAAACTTGATATAGAAAGGAGAGGTTAACTCTATCAAAAGCATTTTTCATATCTAGTTTAATGATCATACCTTTCTCTTTCCTTTGATAGCTGGAGTGAATGGCCTCCTGTACTTGGATCACATTGTCTGTTAAATGCTGCCCTTTGACAAAACCTCCTTCCTGAGGAGAGATTAAAGAACCCATCAAAGGATTTAATCTGTTAGCTAAGAGTTTGGCCAGGATTTTATAAGAGGCATTGCAAAGAGAAATAGGTCAGAACCTTTCAAAAGATGCAGGATTAATTTCCTTGGGGATTAAGTCTAAGAAAGTAGAATTGGTGCACCCACCGACTTTGGATTTCCTGAGGAAGGAGGAGATCATATGGAGCAAATCAAATTTAATAACTGGCCAACAAATTCTATAGAAGTGAATTGAAAACCCATCTAGCCCATGTGCTTTATCTGGTTCCATACCCCAGATAACCTCTACTACTTCTTGTTCTGAAAAAGGTTTTATCAAGCCTGAATTAATCTCTGTAGAAACCAGAGAAGGAATATAGGATAAAAAGTCAAGTTTGACTTCATTGTCTGAAACGCCATCCTCGGTATAAAGCTGATGAAAATGAGAATTAGTAGCCTGTAAAAGATCCAATTGACCTTTTATTACTGCTCCATCTCTAGAAATAATTTTTGAAATGTGACTACGTGAAATTCTTAACCGGCATTGTCTATGAAAAAAGGCTGTGTTTTTATCACCAGCAATTAACCAAAGACTTCTCGATTTAAGCCTCAAGGTTTCCTCTTCATGTCGAAAGGACTGATATGACTTGATTTGAGCAAGCTTCTCCTTTGATAAAATCGAATAAGAAATATCTATTTTCCAGATTGAATTGAATCTCAGCAAGTTCCTTAACGCTTTCTTTTTTGCTACTTGTTGGAGTGAAGAGAGGAGTTTTGATCCAAGCTTTCAATGCAAATTTTGTTCTTTTTAATTTTTGCTCCCATACAAAACTTGGAGAGCCATCCACAAACTAAAACCATGCTTTTTTAACTGTATCCAGAAATCCATCTCGCTCTATCCATAATGGACTAAAACGAAATGGGATTGGACCAAAATCTTCTTCATCTTTCAGCAGCAAGGATATGGGATGATGATCAGAGGAAGTATTTGGAAGAATATTAGAAGAAATAATAAAATTCTTGTCAACCAATGTACTCTGCACCAGAAATCAATCTAGACAGGCCAAGATACTGTCAGAACCAACCCTGTTGTTAGACCATGTAAACTGACCTCTCGTAGGCTTGTAGTCAATGAGATCCCACGTGTGCATAATGGACTCAACAAATTTCAACAAGGGATCTTTACCCATCACACCTCCCTTTTTTTTCACTGGGATCGAGGGTGATATTTAAATCCCCTGCCACAATTATATTACTAAGGGTATTTGAATTCAGGAAATTTGAAAGAGAAAACCAGCATTCCTTCTTCTCAATGTGATTTACAGGTACATACAAGTTAAAAAGAGAAATTTTAGTCTTGCTGACAGAGCACTGCAACTCTGAAAAAATCCAATGTTGAGAAGAAAAAGAAGACAATAGGGTGAATTTATCCGACAACCAAATGGTAGCAAGACCCCCACAGGTGCCCCTGGTGTTGACAACGATACCATTATATAAATTCCACTTATTCTTGCTTAAGATTAGTAACAAATCCTTATCAATTTTTGTTTCTTGTAATAAAATAATTCCTGTCGGTTCCATTCTCAAAATATCTTTAACATCTTCTGATTTTTTGGGGTTCCCCAATCCCCTACAATTCCATGAAGTGAGCTGCATTATTTACCTATACCAGAAGGGGTAGCTCCACCCTTATTAGGCCTATTCCTCTTGCTTCTGCCCAAAGTCATCTCAATGGTAGCTTGAGATCCTTGCATTTTCAAGCGTTCAACTTCTTCCTCTCTGACCTCTTTATGAGATTTTCTCCCAGTCTTTTTTAAAGACTGAATTGAGCACGAATTGAGTCATCATCAGAGGAGCCAGAGGAATCTACCACTTTTTTCTTAAGAATTTCAGCATAGGAGGGAGAAGAAGGTATCCTTGAAGGAGAGTTATGAATTTCCTACATAATTGAAACACCAGAAGGTTGGGTGGCAGGGGTCCCTATATTCCCAACAACTTCTTCAATTTCACTATAAAGCACTTCCGAAGGAAGTATCTCACTTTCTTCAGGAGGATGAATCTGATCTTCCAACGGGCCCAAGACAACAAAAGGATTGATGGATGTTGAATTTCCTATATCTTTTTTTGAAAAGTTATTCTTCACCTCAGAAATGACTTTATTCCCTATTGGTTCTCTTCCCTTCGAATTGTTACCTTACTTAGAAGGACCTAATTTTTGAATAAGAGTCCATTTCTCAGCTTTCTCAAGTACAGGGATGTCTTCAACTTTATTATTACAATTCCTAGAAAAATGACCATAACCGTGGCAGTGGCGACATTTAAAAGGAATTTTCTCATAGTCAAGTTCCTGAATATGAGACCAATCTGCCACAGTTAAATTGATCGCTTCAGGCAATCCTGTCTCTAAATCAACTTCTACACAAATTCTGGCACATGAATATTGATCTTTAATTTCTGCCCTGTCTATGTATTTTCCTAGTTTGTTTCCGATGGTTTCCAAGGATTTAGAATTCCAACAATGGAGTGGCAGGTGAGGGAGCCGAACCCAAACCAGAACAGCAGAAGGAACATCCTCTGTGGGATCGAAGTCAAGGGTCCATTTGTTCAAGTAAAGTCCCTGTGGTCCCATAAAATAGGGGCCATTTTGAAAAATAAGATCTCTGTCTTTAGGAGACTCAAAGACAAAAACAAAAAACCCCCTGCCCACCAGATGGCTGCAAATTCCTTCCAAAACCAAAGGTCTCCAATTACGCTATACCCAACCATCAATAACCTTTGGAGAAGGACAAGGACCCATGAATTAACCAATTAATCATCGTTCAGTTTGATTCAAAGAGGTCCGACAAGGTCCCTCAGCTGGCAATTCAATAGTTGGTCTATCAACTTTCTTCACAAATTGCTGCACCAAAGAGTTACCCTTCCGCTTTCCACTGAAGCCAACCAATATTTTGAAAGCAAGAAATTTTGGTGGAAGGGGAGGAGGAGGATCACTGCCAAAATACATTCCTAGATATGATCACCAGAACCCCACAAAACTTCAAGAATTTAGAAGACAAGTCTGCTGGATCGAAGAGACTCTAGGACAGAACTTCAAGAGAAAGTTCAGCAAAACCAAAATAAGGACACACCAAATACAAGAGCTAAGAATCCATAAGGAAGACTCCAATGATCCAAGGCAATTTAGAACAATCCTCCTCCACAATCGACCAGCAAGCAGGCAATCACCAGAACAACACGTTGCAGTGAACAGACCACTGACAACCTGCCACCAATATAGAAAACCAATCAGCTGGAAATCAATCCCAAGAGAAGCCCAATCTTGGAAATGGAGCGTTCAATTCTTCACATGAGGCACTCAGAACGAGCTCCCTGCAAGAAAAAACAATAGGATCACTCCACCAGCAAAACCCCAAACCACTAGCAGACTGACAACGAGGTTCAACAAAGTACACGCAGGGTTTAAAATTTCTTGGAGTAAAAAATTCTCTTGGAACAAATTGATCAATTCATCTGAACCCACACAATCTTCACCAGGCACAGAACCTGAGTTTTCTTGAAGCAAAGAATGTCGTTAGCAAGAGTTGAAGCTCCTCTACAAAAAGGCCCAGCCAAGAAACAGGCCAGAACTCCAATGAAGAAAAAATCACAAATCTCACCCTCCACAAGCTTCAATTCTTGGAACCAAAGACCAATAAAAGAGGAACCATAGCCTATACACTCTTGCAAACGCTAAGAGGCATACACAGGCCATCAAGGATCAATACTAACCCAGCCAACATCGACTAAGAGCATAGGTCTAGGAAAGGGATTTTCAGATCTTCAATCAAAAGCAAGCATGAATCCAACCTCCAACGAAGACTGATTGTCTTGATCAAAGAGAATCAACACAGATCTTGATCAATCGGCGAGCAGATGGAGCATGGTCTAATGACGAGCAAGTTCAAAGTGATTCAGCTCAAAGCTTGTTCAAACAACGAGCATGGTCTATCAGTGAGTAGATATACTAACCCTCGGCACCAATACCAAATACCAACCGAAACGATGGTGGCGAAAAGCTCTATCCCTCGGCACAAACACCAAAAACCTTCTGACGACGGCGTTCTGAATCGGAGATCGAAAGACTAAAACAGAAAGCCTTTCGAAACGACAGTGGTGTAAGGCTCAATCCCACAGCACACAAAAGCCTTCCAACGACGATGTTTGATTGATGATCGGAAGACTATCACAAAAAGCTTACCGAAACGACGGCGACAAACTGGGTATCGGGGGGCGGAAAAAAAATCACTAAAATCCTTCCGAAACAACGGCAACAATATGGACAAAATTTCGATACAATCGTTTCGTGATCAAACTGCAAAGAGCAGGCACGATTTTGGAAGCCACCAAACATAGAGGAGAGACTCCGGGAGCTGAGCAAAGCCAAATTCAAGCCCTCCTAGACCAGGCCGAGAACGTTCAAACTTCTTGAAGCAATTTGACAGTGGAAGATCCTTTCAGCGAAAACGAGAAAGAGAGAATTCCCTCAAGCTACGTCCAACTGCAAGAGCCGAAACCGCCTGCAAGAGCCAAGATCCAGCAATCCCAAATGGACATCTACCAACCTGCAATAACTCCTTGATCGAAGAACAGACCTTCTCCAAACGCCTGCAAAAACTTGCGCTCTCCTCAAATTCAAAAACCTGCAAAAATCAAGAAAACTCATGCGCTACGGTTCTTGGAGCCATTTTCACTGATTCGTCTTCCGTTGTGAATTTATTTACAAATTAAATTAGATATACATAACCTAGGATAGATTTTTTTAAAAACATAAATTATTTCATATCACTTACCAAAAAAATAGAATTTAATTTCATGACACTTCATTTCACATTCATTCAAGGTGAACTTATATATATATATATAATAAATTATAAATAAATTTACAAAGAATAAATTAAAAATAATTTTATTAAGTTATAATTCTATAAAAATTTGATAATTTTATATAATTATAATAAAAACTTAATTTTATAGTTCGCATGAGTGTGGTTTATTGACATCGCTTGATATAAAGTCACTTGTTGTAAAGGAGGATTAAATCCCACCCAGGTTTACCTGTGTCTCGTGGATTGCGAGTTGTTGTGGGGCAGCTAGGCATATAGTGGTAGTGGGAATGGATCCATGTACCCCGTGTCACGTGAGTACCAGCCCAACCCTAATTGTCGATTCTCCTAATAAATAAATAAAATAAAAAATTTATATATATTCTCCATTCTCATCGACTCTCTTGGGGTTAGGCACGCAGCGGCCGCGGGTGTGAGGCCCCTTCGGGTGGGTCCGCTAGAAATTATTTTGTGGATGTAGCCCGTCGGTCAAGCCGGCGTGTGAACC
>LPNX010059750.1:439653-606276 GCA_001517045.1 Pseudotsuga menziesii
AATGAAGGTAAGAGAAGATGGCAAAAATATTATTTTTATGTTTCATTTTGATTCAAATTGTATTAATAGTTTTTCTTAAATGTTGAAAAGTATATATCAAATGTAATTTTACTTACATTTAAATAATAATTGCATGAATATTATCCTGGTGGGTTAGTTCGAGTGGTTGCGAGCTATTTCTTGCCAGGGGGAAGTCTTGGGGTCAAATCCTTGGGTGGATATGAATAGATTGTAATTGGGTCTCACTGAATGTCCATACGAGGTTACTCTCAGTAATCAAAGTCGATGAGTTACCACGTAGAAATACTTGGCTTCCCCATATTCTCTGGATTTATAGGGGGGGTTTATGGGGATGTAATGACAAACTGATATCCAGGGCTATATATATAACTTAATAAAAATATGTACCAAATTTTATAGTACTAGCTAATTTCCAAAAAAAAGGATCAAAATAGGAAAGATAGTTTCTTTAATATGTTATGTTTTATTTTTATTTTTGAAATTAACTACTATTATAAAATTTGACACATATTTTTATGAATTTATGAGTTTTAGTAATATTCATATGTTTAGGCCCATGCAGTGTAGAATAAATGGTGAATGGGTGTAATGTTAATGCACTCCTTGCGTAAGGTCATTGGTGTTGAATTTATTTGAGCTTTGATATTTAATCTTAAATGTGAAATTACTGAGTACTTGAAATCAATGAACCATTCATAAACATAATCATTCACACATAACACAACATATACCTTGGGGATAACGCTCAAAACAACGAGAGTGAAAAACCCCAGCAAATCTCCTAAGTATAATACTGATATATAACAAAGGATGTCTTTTACAATTGTAGATTGCTTTCGACACTCCAGATGCAATATTTTTGAATATATGTTGTCATTGATGTCAAAGGGTCAAAGGATCAAAGATCAATCATAGATTAGATGTCAAAGGGTCAAAGGGTCAAAGATCAATCAGAGATTAGATGTCAAAGGGTCAAAGGATGAAAGGATCAAAGATCATATGGATCAGAAGTCAAAAGAATAAGACGAAATTGCTAAAAGACTTCCTTTCACATCTAGCTTGAAGAAATCATATGAGAGAATATGGAAGTCACATAAAGCAATTATACCACAATGACATTGGTCGCAAATGCACACACATTCATACACAAAAGAATATTGAAAATAAAATAGACGCACAAATGCTATTTGTGAGACTTATGAATAAAGAGAAATAAAATTGTGTGTAAAAGTCCCACAAATAAGTTGGTAAATGGTACAAAGATTTGTAAAGCAACATAAAAAGCAAAATGATGTATGCAAAATTCCCACACGGGTATTGGTATATGTGTGTCATAAACTACATGAACTTGATCATTTTCAAAAAGAGGCATACTAACGCAAATGATAACTTGCTAAATACACAATCCAGTGGGGTGTCATACAAAGTTAAGGGACTTCATCAAGTGGGCACATTTTTTGAATCAAGAAGATTTTAAATAAGCAAGACATGGATGAGATGAAGTAATCTTATAATAAATTAACATCTGAATGTTTGACAAGCTTCGAATTTCTTTGGGGGTATCAATGGATCGTTGATCGCAGAGAATATCTTTATGTAGCAGAGGCACACTGTGTAATGAACAACGAGTAAAGTGCACTGGAATAAAGGATACACATAGATTAGATGTGTGAATTTCTTGCTTAGTAAATACGTAGATCGTAGAACAACAAGTGTGACTTAGTCGTAAATTCTATTCAGACGCAAAGAAGATCACTTGAGAAGATGCGAGCCATAGTTGTTTTTCGCACATCATATTTTGGGCAATTGTCTGATGCAGATATACAAACATAGATCAAAAGGTTGTAGCACTTATGTCATTTGAATAAAATGTATTTTTCTATTTGCAATATTTCTATACAATCATATTTCATATTAGGGAGGTTAGATGGGGCAAGGATACGGGGGTTGTAGCCTCCTTCTAGTTGGTGCTAGAAAATAGAATCAGGGTGCAACAACATCCTTTCTTTGGGTGCAGATAAAAATCAGGGGGTTGCAGCCTCCTTCCAATTGGTGTTGGAGAACAAATTGAAGTTGTAACTTCCATAATAGAAGAGCACAGGTTTTCTACATGTTAGAGCTTGAAGCCGCAAGTCACACTTTGCACATATAGAGTGATATCTATTCAGGTTGGTTCCTGAAGATCATGAGTTGGTGCTTATGCACATAGAATTTGTTGCAGGTTGGTTCCTACAAACTGCAAAGTGTTCTTGGTATCAGGTTAACACCTGAAATGAGTGGGTGCTCATATTTGGAGACTGTAATCTCCCACTTAGGCAATTATTCATATAAATATTTATAGATATATATTTGTTCTCAAGTATTTTTGAGATATTCTGATTATTAGTGTGAATGCTAGAAAGTTTTAATCTACATAAATATGCATAAGTTAAAATTGTACATATTTGTGCAATTACTGATTCACCCCCACTCTCAGTAATAACTTAATCCAATAATTGGTTTGAGAGCGGGTGTCTTCAGTAATAGACAAACATCTGGAAGACTAATCTAGCATAGATATGGATAAGCAATAAGGTATGTCCACCGATAGGGCTCCAATATTTGATGGTTCAAACTATAGTTTCTGGAAAATCAAAATGGAAGTCTAGCTACAATCACTTGGCATGGACATTTGGAAATAAGTAGAGGACGAGTATCAATTTCTGAAAGTTGCAGATGAGTTAGAAGAGAAAGGTGAGATTTCAACCTCTATAGCGACCATTGTTGATAATAAAAAAAATAGAAAACAATATGAATGGAACGCGTGAGAGAAGAACACCATTTTATGTAGGTTAGTGGATGTTGAGTTCACCAAAGTAATGCAGTGCACCACATCAAAAGAAGTATAGGATAAATGACAAAGTATTTATGAAGGAGACGACGAATTCAGGAAGGCCAAACCACAAACGCTATCTGTGCAGTTTAAGACTCTCAAAATAAATGAGGAAGAATATGTTTCCTCATACTTCCTAAGAGTGGATGAGATAGTGAACTCCATAATAGGGCTTGGAGTTACTATTAAAGAGAATTTTGTTTTGCAAAATGTCATGAGAACTCTTCCCACACAGTTCAATCCAAAAGTGTGAGTTCTAGAAGATAGAAGTGATTTGGATGACGTGACTAAGGATTAACTATACAGAAGAATTACAACATACAAAATGAGAACAAAACCCGAGAATGTATCTAGGAAAGAAGCTACGTTCAAAGAAACAAGGAAGCCCAAATCCAATAGGATTGGATGCAAAAATACAACTGATATATTAGATGAGGAAAATATCAACTTTGTGAGGAGACTAAAGGGAGGAAAAGGTAAGTACAAATGAAAACTTCCTTTTAAATGTTTTAAGTGTGGAAAAATTGGACATTTTGCTTCTAAATGCACATATGAATAAAATCAGGAAAGCGAAAGCGAGGAAGAGTCAGAATATCAAGAACAAAGAGGAAAACATCAAAATAACAAAGATGTGAACAAGAAGAAATTCCAAAAATAGAAGAAAATCATGTAAATCAAAGATAATAGTTCCTCAGATGAAGAAGAGAGTGAGAGTCCAAGGGATGTATTATTCATGGCCCTAATTCAGGATGAGAAAACATTAGAAGAAAATATTCAACCAAAGGAGCTCCTACTAATATATATAAAGCTGAGAAATAATGGGCATACAACGAAATTTATTTTCCCTCTCTGAAATCCGATGAAAAAAATAAATCAAGAAGCTTAAAAGAACTATTTAAGTTAGAGAAAATCGTTGACAACAAAATCTCTGTTGATGAAGAAATATGAACTATTTCAAAGTCTGAAAAGCCTAGTTGCTTTGAAGGAATCCCAAATTTGAAGATGAGGAGAATTTTGGTGTAGACTGGTAAGGTGAATTGATTAGCACTCTAGATGATTTAAAGAAATCAAGGTAATAATATAAAGTGCTAAAGGAACAACTTGAAAAAACATAATAACTGATTAAGTAGAGTGGAGATATGAATAAAGACTTGAAGAAACAATTGAGAATCAAAGAAGAGGAATTACATTACACAAAAGGAAAAATCAAGGAATTAGAAGAAAACCAGCGTGCGTTTGAGAAGTCCTGGAGGGATTCATAATTGTTAGCTGAGATATTGCAAAAACAAACAGTGTGGAAAGAATCGGAAGCATCACACTCAAAAGAAGTCAGTACAATTCATGAAAAGGCTGAAGCAAGTATTGATGCAGAAATTCAAAATAAGTTCAATAACAACTCAATTATCCTAGATGAAATTTTAAGCTCTCAACAATCTCTAGACAATAAGACCGGTATTGGGTTTGTGAAATATGGTAGTGGCATATGTGACAAAGGAGAACCTATTTCAACCAACGACATATTTTCAACGAAAATATGAACTTCCTGCAAGGAGTGATAAACCCGGGTATGCGAATGCGTTGAGATACAAAAATATCATTAGATGTTGGAGATGTAATTTTTTCAGACATATAGTGAAATATTATCACACTCTAAAGTGCTATGTGTGTGATAATTATGGCCACAAGTCCTCACAATGTTTCCTGAAAATACAACAACAAAGGGAATCTATTTGGCACAGGGCTGTTGAAAATTATCCATATTAGGAGCAAAGGTCGAATGTGCATCATAAGGTTTTGGAAGGAAATGTGTCTTAGAAGCATGTTAAAAGTGCGTACAATGAGAATTCCACTCATTCTATCAAGAATATATTGATAAGAATGACATTTTAGGAATATGAAAAAGATGAAAACAATAATTGCGCAATATCAATAACTTGTAATTGCTGCTCACATTAACCCAAAAATATTATGCAGGATCCTTGAGTAAAGAACAAGTATTGTTGGAATATAATCCGTCAGGATTATACGTTATTGTAAATATTCAGAATATGAAGAGACTCTTGGATGTGTGATACCAAGAGTCATCGTAGATGTATAAATAAAGGCATTCTATGGAGAAATAATAAGGATTCAGGAGTTATTCCACCTGACAGTGGTATCAAAGCTCCATAACTCCTGCTTGTATGCTTGTCAGTCCTGGCAGTCTGGCTGCCAGACCTACATTCTTCCTTCTACTAATTTGTTTCAGGCTGCTTGCAATTCGTCAGTCTACCTTTGCTTTTCTCCTACAACCTAAGTGCCATAATTGTATGCGTTATTTTGCAACAGGTCTAATTTGAGGTACGAGAGATCCTTTGATCCTGCATTATTTACTCCCTCAATTCGTTGCATGCTCTTTGACTGCCCAAATGACTGAATTCTTGGTCATACGTTTGCTATACCTAACCCTTATTTTGGAGCTGTGTTCTTTTATCACCGTCTCATACATCCTACTGCTATGGATTTCTTCACCGTCCCATAGTGCTCACACTTTGCTCCCACTCCACCACTTGCTGAGATATTCTCCACGACAACGTTGAGAGGGCTGTGCGCCATTCTTATCCCATCTACACTCTACAACCATACCCTATGTGTTGTAGAGTCCTTGTGCTTTCTGCTCGAACATGGGAAGAATCCGCATACTGTATGTGAAGTCGTGTTGTCTGAGCTGGGATTTCATGTGGAGTCTTGTTTTAAGAGCTGCGATGGATAATTGAGTACCGCGGTCAACCAAGACGAGATCTCAGTACCCAAGCTAAGAATTTGTTGAAGATTGAAGCCGTCTTGCTATTTTGCTGCTACGAGTTCGTTGAAGATCGATGATTGAATATTGTTGGTGGAAGATTCATGCCATTTCTCAATTGTGTGAAGGTAAAATATTGTTACTACTTGTGATCGTTGGACTGCATAAAACCTAATTCTGCATGAAGAGATTGAGTGGGAATTATACAAATATTTTCATGTGTATGAATTGAGAATAATGCGGTTGTATGACCCGTTTTTGTATGAGCATGGTTGCTGTGTATTGATGAATCGTGACTGCTATTTGATGCGTTGGAGAAATAATGTATGCTGCGCATGAATTCGAGACTGATGTATTGAAGTAGTGATATTGAAGAATATAAGTCTTTGTGAAGAATTTTCTTTTCTTCAAATTGAAGCTGCATTTTGAATATGAAGTTGTGACCATACCTGTCATATAAAAAGAGTGCTGCGATTTCTTTGCTGTGTATTTGATGAGCTTGTGACTGATAGTTGATACGCTGGAGAAGAAGTGCATGTTGCGCTTCTCTTTTCTAAAGCGATTCTCTTCCTTGTGAACTGCTGCAAAGTGAAACTGTGACTACATTGCCAGAGAATATTGTTGGTGTACGTCTGTATTTTGAAGAGTGTTGCAGCGTTGACAAGAAGGCTGTGTTCTAATCTCTTGAAGAAAGCCTACTTTTCTTTGATCTGCGACCTGCTCCTTTGCGTTGGTGAGAGATTGTTTTCTACTAGTTTGAGAGGATTAAGAGACATTGACATTGTTGTAAAGCTTGAGGAAGGTGGCAGAGACTTATACCCGCACCTTTACTCTTTCTTCTTTTTCTCCTATTGTTTTAGTTGCAAGATTCGATCACAGAAGATGCAATCTATAGCATCTGTAGTTGGTGCCACTCTCACTGGCAAAGACAATTGTCCAGAATGGTGGAGGAAGATCAAATCTGCCTTCATCTACAATGACCTTTGGGACGGTATTTGCGAAGGCACCACAATAGAGACAGAAGCTGGAGGGCCCATAACCAGAGACCCAGGACCTCCAGAATCCGAGAAAGAGAAGGCCATTTGGAAAACAAAAGACAAGAAAGCTTTAGCGGTAATCACTGCCACAGTCAGTGAAGAGGTGAGCCAGCACATATTGCCTGCAAAGTCATGTTTTGAAGCACTAAAAATGTTAAAAGATCTATATGATTCACACTCTGAAATGAAATTTATTCAACTAATGCTAAAACTATTCAGTTTAGAAGTAAAAGACAATGATCCCATGTTACTTGCCTCTGAAATCAAAGCTATCATGCACAAGATTCAAGCCACTGGTATGAAACCAGATCTTCCCCTTGTAGCATTTGTAAAATCTTTGTATCCTTCTCACTCCAACTATCTTGAGTCATTGCAAGCAAGTGACAAGTTCAAATCACTGACATTTGACACCCTGGTAGAGAAGATAGCTGACAGAGAGAAAGCTTTTGGTAAGAAGACAACTGAGCATTCTGGAGAATCACTTTGCTTTGCTCAAAAGGCAAAGAACCACACCAAAGACCAATCCAAATATCATCCCAAAGGAGAAAGTAGCATGAGAGGCAGAGGAAGAAGAAACTTCAGAGGTATAGGAGGCATAAAAAACTCCAGCAAAAGATCAGATTTGAAGTGCAAGCGTTGTGGAAAGATTGGACACACAGCAGATCAGTGTTGGGCTTCGCGGGACTCCATCAAAGACAGACATAACTAGAAAAAAGATGACAATAAGAACCAAGATGCTAGTAAATCTTCAGATTCTGCTCATTGTATTGTTGCACATTGTAATCTTGGTATTAATGAAATGACTTCACTTTCATCTTACACAGATTGTTGGCTACTTGATACTGGTGCAACATCACACATGACTTTTAGAAAATATTGTTTTGAAGAACTTAATGAAACAATAAATGACATAGTTTACTTTGCAGATAAGTCAAGTCTTAAACCAAAGGGAATGGTCACCATTCGGCTGAATATGCATGGATTCCCTGATTTCTTGTTGAAGAATGTTCTTTATCTTCCAGAGTTGCAGAGAAGCCTGCTGTCCTTGGTGTAGATTCGACAGCAAGGCCATTCCATCCACATGTTTGATGGAATCATAGAAATAAGAAAGTCCTCTGACAACCAAGTCATCATGACTGGATACGAAGATGGGAAGCTACTGAAGCTAAAGAGTTCATCTGCAAGGGTTCAGAACTATGCCTACCTCTCTCAGCATGGAGAAGGTAATTTGTCATCAAGTTTATTGTGGCATGCAAGATTTGGTCATTTGAATTATAATAGTCTTCGTTTGTTGAGAAAGAATGGTGTATTTGGTTTTCCCACCATTCCCAAACAGAAGAGAAAATGTGATGCATGTATATTAGGGAAACACAATAAGCTGCCATTCCATGAATCTAATTTCAGAGCAAGTAGGAAATTAGAATTAGTGCATTCTGATTTATGTGGCCCAATGCCAACTCCTTCTGCCAATGGGAATAAGTATTTTATGACCTTTGTTGATGACTAATCAAGAATGTGCTGGATTTACTCATTAAAGACAAAATCGGAAGCATTTCAAACATTCAAGGACTTTCATGCATTGATAGAAAAACAAGCACAATCTAAAATTGGTACATTTTGTACTGACAATGGGAAAGAATACACTTCAAATGCTTTTGAAGATTATCTTCACCAACATGGAATTGCACATCAGACTACAGTTCCCTACAATCCTCAACAAAACGGTGTAGCAGAAAGAATGAACAGAACCATAATGAATATGGTACGCTCAATGATGTTTTTTAAGAATGTAAAACTAATGTTTTGGGGTGATGCAGTGAAATGTGCAGCCTATTTGAGAAACAGAAGTCCCTCAAATGCTCTTGATAACAAGACTCCACATGAAATGTGGTTTGGCCATCTCCCTTCAGTCAGGCATCTTAGAGTTTTTGGTTCCACCTGTTATTCCTTGATTCCAAAGGAGCAAAGAAACAAGCTTGGTGCTCGAAGCAGAAAATGCATTTTCCTGGGTTATGAAGAAAACTCCAAGGAATACCGTCTGTATGATGAGGTAAACAAGAAGTTTGTTATTTCCAGAGATGTCATTTTTCTTGAGACTAATAAAAATGACCAGTCCATTGAGAGACAACTTGATTATTTGGAAAAATATCCTCATCCAAAGAAATATTCTGAAAATGAATATGAAATTCCAAACCTTGAAGGGGGGATTCCTATTTTGGATCAACCTTTGGAATTTCCATATGAAGCACCAACTCCCCCGCATGAAGAAGTTCCTGCTACTTCACCTAAACAAGAGATTCAACTGGATGATGTGATTGAGAGACTTGGAAGACTCAACCTTGAAGGAAATGAAGCACCACTAGCTGATCAACCAGGACCATCACGGAAGATTCCTAAATGGGCCACAAAGACACTTGAAAGTGTCCATCCGGATGAAGTTAGAAAGACAGGAACGAGAAGTTCAAAAAGACATGAAGATGGAGGAGAAGCAGATAATTTAGGTGATGACATGGATGTATCATTTGATTGTGAATTTAATTTATCTGCTAACTTTGAACCAACTTCCTTTTAAGAAGCTTCTACTCGAGTTGAGTGGAAAGAAGCTATGCAGAATGAGTATGATGCACTCATGAAGAATGGAACTTGGAAGCTGGTTGACCCTCCAGTTGGAACCAAACCAATTGGCTGTAAGTGGGTGTACAAGAACAAATACATATTAGGTGGCTCACTTGACAAGCACAAAGTGAGGCTTGTAGCAAAAGGCTATGCACAGAAGGAAGGAATTGACTATGAAGAAATGTTTTCTCCTACAGCAAAATGGGCTACCATCTGTACCTTACTCTCTTTAGATGCTCAGAATGGGTGGAAAGTTCATCAGATGGATGTGAAGACTGCTTTCTTGAATGGAGACTTGAAAGAGAATGTCTTCATGTCTCAGCCAGAAGGCTTTGTTGTGAAAGGAAAAGAACAAAAGGTATGCAAGCTTGTCAAATCCTTGTATGGCCTAAAACAAGTGCCTCGCTCATGGTATGAAAAATTAACCGAGCATCTTTTGAAGTTAAATTTCGAACATTTTGATCTTGATGATGCAACACTGTTTATAAAGAAAGTTGGAAGATCTGTTGTGTATCTTGTGGTGTATGTAGATGATCTTTTGATGACATGGAACAATGAGAGCTATATAGAATCCATAAAGAAAGATTTGAAAAATATCTTTGAAATGACAGATATGGGACATCTCCACTATTACTTAGGAATTGAAGTCACTCAACGTCCTAAGTACATATTCCTATCTCAGAAAAAATATGTTGGAGAACTGCTAGACAAATTTTGCATGACAGAATGCAACCCTATCTCTACTCCAATGGAACAGAAAATGAAGCTCACATCAAGCGAAGGAAAAGAATTTGAGGATGCGACCAAGTATCGACAACTTGTAGGAAGACTTATCTACCTTACAACAACTAGACCAGATATTTCTTATGTTGTTGGCATACTTTCAAGGTTCATGCATAAACCTTGTGAAGGACACTGGTCAGCTACAAAAAGAGTTCTAAGATACTTGAAGGGGACTCAAGACGTTGGACTCAAGTAATCTAAGGTGGATGACTTCAAACTTATTGGGTACTCGGACTTAGATTTTGATGGTGATAAGGAGACAGGAGTATCAAATTCTGGATACACTATGAGTCTTGGATCAGCAGCTGTCTCATGGAGATCATGCAAACAGTCAGTTCCGGTAGATTCAACAACAGAAGCAGAATATGTGGCTGCAGCTGAAGCAATGAAAGAAATAGTATGGCTCAGGAAGATACTTGAAGATTTGCAAGAAAAACAAGAGAACTCCACTCCATTATTGATCGACAATACTTCTGCAATCAAGCTGGCTAAGAATCCTAGATTCCATGATCGAACCAAACACATCAACACAAAGTATCATTTGATTCGACATCATGTAGAGGCCAAGACAGTCCATCTTCGACATTGTTCCACAAATGATCAAGTTGCAGACATCTTCACCAAAGCGCTTGGACGAGAAAAGTTTGAAAGATTCAGAAACATGCCTGGACTTACTAACACCCCTTCGGATTAAGGGGGGGATTGTTGGAATATAATCCGTCAGGATTATACGTTATTGTAAATATTAGGAATATGAAGAGACTCTCGGATGTGTGATCCCAAGAGTCATCGTAGATGTATAAATAAAGGCATTCTATGGAGAAATAATAAGGATTCGGGAGTTATTCCACCTGACAATAAAACACTCAAGGATTGATAAAGTAAGTGGGATTTCATTGAATTTATTTGAATAATTTTTACTTTATAGCTTGAAATGTGTTGTTGTAAATGAATTTAGACAGAATTTGCTTACCTTTGGCGGGGGAATACAGATCATCAGGTTATGGCATGGGTTCGATGGGAGAGGTTAGCTATCCCTAAGGCATTGGGGGGATGAGGCTTAAAAAATATTTTTCTTTTTGCTAAATCTTCAGCAGAGAAATTCACTTGGAAACTTATTCACATAGAAAGTTTGTGGTCTCGGTTGATTCAGCAAAAGCACATTGCCCCTCTCTCTATACTGGATTGGATTAGGTTGGATGATAAACATATTCAGGGATGCTCTGTTATTTGGAAGGCTATTATTCAGTATTTTGGATTCACTGGTTCCGGTCTGATTTGGCGGGTGGATGATGGCAGTTTGGTTCGGATTGGATTAAACCCCTGGGTGGGTTTTGATGGTGTACACATTCTCTTAGTGGCTATAAGTTCTTTTTTAGCTAATCGTGGGATCAACTTTCTTTCACATTTGGCGGCTCCTGAACTGTCAACTAT
Organism: Pseudotsuga menziesii; assembly: GCA_001517045.1. Classification (NCBI taxonomy): domain Eukaryota; kingdom Viridiplantae; phylum Streptophyta; class Pinopsida; order Pinales; family Pinaceae; genus Pseudotsuga; species Pseudotsuga menziesii. Next base: position 451,199 of record LPNX010059750.1, read on the forward strand.
GTGGCAACAAGGTTGGGTTTCTGGCATTGCGTTGGGAATACCTATGGATATTTCGAGGGAATGGAAGAATTATCTAAATTTAATCAGGATCACTCACACTAGACTGTCTGCTCGGGCAGATTCTCTGAACCGGGTAAACCATACATCTAGGAAATATACACCTAAGCATGGGTATATTCAATTGAATTTAGAGGTACATAATCGGCCTGTAATATGGTGGTGGGAGAAACTTTGGAAGTTATAGTGTCCTGTAAAATCCAAGCTTCTTTTTTGGACTATTATGGAGAATAAATCACCAACTTGGGATGTACTTCAATGTCGATGCTTTCAGGGTCCAGGTAGGTGCGCACTCTATTGCAGCTCTCTTGAAACTCTTGATCATATTTTTCTGCAATGTAATTTTACACAACAGATTTGGTAGGGGGTTGGTCTAGCACTTAATGCCAGTTTTATTTGGAGTGGGAAATTTTTTATCGATTCTTTTCGAATATGGTTTGTTGAGACTCGTGCATTATAAGGAACTCTTGTGCATTATATCATGGGGCATATGGATGGCCAAGAACAATACCATTTTTCAAGGGCTAAGAATGCCTTTGGAGGTGATTACTTCAAATATTTTGGCTGTCTTTCAACATTTTCCACAAAAGATTCTGGAAACTTCAAGAACTGTACGGGTGGAGGAGATTGATCATACTACACCTTGGGGATTTTTTGATGGCTCCTCTCAGGATCAACAACTTTCATGTGGGGGTGGGGGCTGTCTTTATCTTTCCAAATCGCACTCCTTCCATTTATCGTCCGGACTGGGGAGAGGATCCAACAACTTTGCTGAATTGATGGCTTTAAAAATTCTAATCTTATTTGCTCTGGAACAACATTGTCACACTTCGCAAGTTTTTGGCGATTCCATGATTGTTTTTTACTGGGCTAGGGGTCCTTCCAGATGTGATGTGTTCCGACTTCTTCCTATTCTTGAGGAACTGTTTCTTTTACAACAGATATTTAACTATATATCTTTTACTCATGTGTACAGGGAACAAGGGAACATAATGGGGTGGTTGATCGACTTTCTGAAGAAGCCACACAACTCTCGTTTGGCTGTTGGAAGATCTTAGAACAAGATCTGTCTAGAAATTATTACTATTTTCATAGACCGTTCATTGAGGATCAATCTATTGATAATTTGGACAGGGATTAAAAGTACTACTTGGGGTTATCTTTTTTAATATAAGATATATGTTCATACTTTTTTGAAGAATGTTTTTGATAAGTTTGTGGTGACTTTACTGGATGTAAAAAAACTATACAAGTTTTTGTGATACTATGAAATAGTATTTTGTTTTTCTATCAACAATGTATGGGGTACTCATCTACCCTTTTTATACATATGCGAATGTAATTTTGTTCATTATGAAATAAAATTATGATTTTTTCGGGGAAAAAAAGAATTTAGCCATGCATAAAGCAATAAGAAAGAAAATGGACAAGTTTTACACCATGATTATACAAAGAGGGAATATTTTGTATTATATTCAAAATATGGTTACAAAATTGTGGAGGTTAAAAGCTCGCATTACATCATGATACATTTGGGCATTAAAGACAAAAAATTGAAGCACGAAAAAACTGAATATGCCAAAAGATGGATCATAAATGTAGCTCGAGATCAAATTCTTTAGCACGGATGGAAGAAATAGATGATAGACGTAAGTCCAAGTCCAATGGATTTGGATCTGCAAGTTCAAGCGACTGCAATAGGGGAAGGAGATCTGTTGTCGAAGTTGATGAATTGGGCTCAACCCCAAGATGAATCAGAAGATTGAATGTTTGTTGTTGCCACTATTCTAGAATATCCAACCGCCTACTCAAATTGGACAATGTCTATGAAGTAGTCCGCTTAAAGCTTGATTGTTGGCACCATGAGAAGAAATTTGACTCAGTTACCTGGTTATGCCAAATACCTATGTCCATCCACAAACGTCCAAGGTCCTCTTGCCGAGATTGAAGCGCTATGTGTAGGGTGTCAAGGGAATTATTCAAACGATGAAAATAAGACATGACAAAAGATGACTAAGGAATGGAAAATCAAGACATAAATGACAGGATAAGATCGACAGAGTATAGACTAGGGTGGTGAATAAAATGAAAATACTTCCAACTTATAGAATTGGGAAAGAATATCATCACGTGCTTGAACATAATTTGAAGGGATGTTGAAGCTAGATAATTCATGCATTGTACAATCCAAGGAAGATCACGTTGAGTTAAAATTAAATGTGTAGGACAAAAGGTTATTTATAAGAATGATGTTGTAGTAAAAGATACAGTACTAACACACCACGTGGATAACATGTTAGGCATATCAACTTCTCCCATGCACAAAAAAGATTGGAAATATGTCTGAATTTATTGAAGGAAATAAAACACCTCGTACCTGCAATTCAAGACAAGATTGCTTGCGGGGTGCATTAAATTAGATGCAAAAAATTTGAGTAAGGCAAAAGAAGTTAGTCCAATGCATCTGACGCAGAAACAGGGTTGTCTGCGACCTTGCATACTTGAATCAGTAAACAAAAATCTAGGGGGAGATAGCAAAGCAGAAGGTCCCTTTGCCATTGATGTCAAAGGGGAAGAGAAGTTGAAAGAAGAAGAGTAAGAAAGAAGACGAAGATGAAAAAGGAATATCCCAATGACATGGGGGACACTAACAAAGTAAAGAAACCAGAAGACAAAAGGGTGGCCATTATCATAGAAAAATCCCTTGACACACATCTTCAAGATACAAGGCAACATTGACATACACACATATTCAGGGGGAGTTTGATATTAGTATTATCATACTATCATTCAAGGCAGTGTTGACATCAATGGAAAAGGGGGAGATTGTTGAATATATGTTGACATTGATGTTAAAGGATCAAAGGATCAAAGATCAATTGGATATAAGATGTCAAAGGGTCAAAGGATAAACGATCATATGACCAGAAGTCAAAAGAATAAGATGAAATTGCTAAAAGAATTTATCTCACAACCATCTTGAGGAAATATATATGAGATAATATGGAAGTCGCATAAAGCAATTATACCACCATGAAATTGGTTGCAAAGGTGCACACATTCATACACAAAGAAGAATATTGAAAATAACACAGATGCAAAAATCATTAGAGGAAATTTCAACATAAAATGGTCCTTGGAGAAATCGTTGTCATAATGAGTAAGCTGATCAAAATCCTTTAAATTTAAAAAGAGGTGCAAGTGTGACTAGCTAGTTTAATATTATATGTCAATTTTTAATTATTAATTTAGGTATAGGTGGATTTTTTTAATAATAAAATTTACCTACACTAAACATGGATATTGACCAAGTAACCCAGAATTATATTATATAAAAAAATAAAAAAAATATTTTAGCCCCTGTAAAAGTCAAATGACCCAAAATTATATCAAACATTAAAAACAAAATCAATTCCTTAGCCCCTTTATTAAAAATAAAATCAATTCCTACAGCATGAGTGGGCCTAATGGTTAAGAGCATGTGTTTTTTCTTAGGAAGTCACGGGTTCAAATCCAGAGGGGGTAGTGTATGTACACCTCTTAGACTTTAGCAGTTAAATCACTGTGGAGAGGGGGGTTCCTCGTCTCACAAACAAGGGGGTCTCATACACCAAATTGGTGTCTCGCTTAGCGGTGACCTTAAAAATAGATTATTATTATTAGTCTAAATGACCCATCTTATATCAAAATTAAAAATAAAGATAATATCTTAATCCTTATAAGCTAAAATATCGAGAATTTAGGGTAATAAATTTTATTAAATTTTGTGCTAGCAAATAAAATAGTTTAAATATAAAATAAATAAAAATGTATTTTTATAAAAGAAATTCCATTAACAAATTTTATTGAATTTTGTGCTAATAAATTAATTTAAATATAAAATAGATAAATAGAGTCTTTTATAAAAAAAATGTGTCAACACATTTTATTAAATATTGTTCTAATAAATTAATTTAAATATAAAATAGATAGATAGGTCCTTTTGTAAAAGAATTTGGGTTAACATTTTTTATTAAATCGTGTGCTCATAAATTAATTTAAATATAAAATAGATAAATAAGGTATTTTCTATAAAAGTGGCATATATTGTGGAACTTAGATAAAAGTAAAATAATAGAAATTATATATTAAAATTTTGTCTCATGGCATTTACATGGCATTATTTTATTAATTTCTTAAGTTTTCTTTCGGAGGTCCTTTTTATCTTGAAATTTCCTCTAATGACTATTTATGAGACTTATGAAAAAAGAAAAAAATATTGTGTGTGAAACTCTCACAAAGAAGTTGGTAAGTGCTACAAATATTTGTAAAACAACATAAGAAACACACTGATGTGTGCAAAATTCCTACTAGGGTTTTTGTATATATGCGTCATAAACTACATGAATATGATTTGCAAAAAGAGGCACACCAATGTAATTCCTAACTTGCTAAATATGCAATCCAGTGAGGCATCATCCCAAGTTAAGGGACTTCACCAAGTGGACACATCTCTTGAATCAAGAAGAATATAAATCAGCAAGAGATGGATGAGACGAAGTAGGCTTATAAGAAATAAAGATCTAACTGTTTGACAAGATTCATATTTTCTTTGGGAGTATCAATGGTTCGTTGATCGCAAATAATATATTTATGTGGTGGAGTCGTAGTGCATAATGAACATCGAGTAATGTGCACTGGAAGAAATGATACTTGTAGATCGGATGTGTGAATTTCTTTCTTTGTAAAGACGCAGATAGCAGAACAACAAGTGTGACTGAGCCGAAAATTCTATTTTGATGTAGAACACAGATCAGTTGAGAAGACGCATATCACATTTTTTTTTCGCACGTCGTATTTTAGGAAAATTTCTTATGTAGATATGAAACATAGATTATAAAGGTTGCAACAGTTGTGGAATTTGAACAAAAGGTATTTCTCTATTTGCAATATTTCTATACAATCATATTTCATATTAGCAGGGAGGTTGGACAGGGAAAGGAGTAGGGGGTTGTAGCCTCCTTTCAGTCAGTGTTGGAAAATACAATCAGGGTGCAACAACATCCTATTTGTGGGTGCATATAAAAATTAGGGGGCCATAGCCTCCTTCTAGTGGGTTCTAGAGAACAAACAAAAGTTGTAACTTCAACAACAGGAGAGTGCAATTTTTCCACAAGTCATAGCTTGAAGCCACAAGTCGCAGTTTTCACAGACATGCCAATACATTTTCAGGTTGGTTCCTGAAGATCATCAGTTGGTGCTTACACAGATAAAAGTTGCTGCAAGTTGGTACCAACAGAACGCAAATTGTACTTGGGATCATGTTAACACCTGAAATGAGTGGGTGCTCATGTTTGGAGACTATAATATCCCATTGATGTAACTATTCATATATATTTATAGATATACTATTCACTAGTACATAATGAAAGATAAGTGACAAAAAAATGACAAAAATATGCTTATAAATGACCACTTTTGATTTGGTGATCGCTGGTGGCTAATTTTTGGTCTCTTATCACGCAACAAAAAATGTGGTCATATATATTTTGGTCATTTATAGCTTTATAGATGGTCGTTAGTTTGGTCACATATTTGGTTATTAATCTGGTCATATGTTTGGTCATTAATATGGTCATATGTTTGGTGAAAAGAGACCGGAAATTAGCCACCAAAATAGTCATTTGGTCATTTATATGTGAATTTTGGTCATTTGTTTGGTCGCTTATCTCTCATTTGTTCATCATATATCTCTCATTTTTTGGTCACTATTTTAGTCATTTTATATGCAAATATTCACTGATTTCTGTAGATAGGGTATGGAGGAATCGAACCACCAATCTCCTTCCTGTAAGGCATGTGCTCTTCCATTGAGCTAGTACCCTTGAAGTATCTACAATACTTTCAGAAGTACAAATATTATTCATGTACTTCAACATCATTTGTAGGGATCAATAATGAAATAATAATACTTTCTCACAGATAAAAGTTTCACCGGCAATTGTTGTTCTCTTGATTTGTTTTGCAACTTCTACTGCTTCAACTTCGCCCCTCTCAACCCTGCCCCAGTTTCAGCTTAACTACCTACAAAATTTCCTTTGTAGTAGTTTACTACAATGTTTTCTAGTCATACCTCTCTACCATTGAGCAGAGCAGTCCGTGTAATTTTTTTTCTTCAACTAGGTCATTCTTTATAGGTAGACAGTTCAACCAGGATGGAATAACCTGCACATTAGAGGAAATTTCAACTCAAAATGGGCCTCCTAAAATGAACTAATAAAATAATAGTTAAAATAATAAAATAATATTTATTAATTTTGGAGGAAGAAAAGAAAAAAACTACTTTTTTGTTTGTATTTTTGACATATCTCCCTATGTTTTTACCCAAATTTCGATCGGGAGAGCTAGTTGGATGCGGAATTAAATTCTGCATCCAATGAGTACCCACTCGGCATACTTTTTACGGACCCCGCTACCCCAAAAACAAGAAATACCTGAAAAAACGGAATGATAATGTCATCATTCCATTTTTTCAGGTATTTCTTGTTTTTGGGGTAGCGGGGTCCGTCAAAAGTATGCCGAGTGGGTACTCGTTGGATGCAGAATTTAATTCCGCATCCAACGGGCTCTCCCGATCAAAATTTGAGGAAAAACACAGGGAGATATGTCAAAAATACAAACAAAAAAAGTAGTTTTTTTTATGATACCTATCCCCAAATTTATATTAAAAAAGTGTTTAAGACCTATACGGTTTTTCAAATTTAAAGCAATTTCTTTGGCTAACACATGATGACATTGGATTTGAATAAAAGTTAAAAGGCCCATTTTGAGTTGAAATTTCCTCTAATGATTACAGACCTAATTGAACAATGGAGGACATTTTTTTTATAAAATCAAATCATTTGCATTGTATATCATAATAGATATCAAATCAAAGAATTCCATTCCACACACATATTAGTCATATTAATGTGGAAACAATTCCTCAACAAGGAAATAGTAAATAAGAAAAGTATGAATACCTGGGATGCATTAATCCAATATCTTTGATGTTCACAAATCTTTCCAAGTGCAGAGATTGCATTGTCTGTTGCCATTCTATAGTAAAAAAGAAGAGCTAATGGATGACTAGTTACATCATTCAACATTGATAGAGCTTATGTTTTCGTTGAACCAAATGAATCAATAACACACTCAAGCTGGATAATTGGAAATACTTAACAAAGTAATTATATCATGTTACACAACTCTACCTCCAACTAGGGTTTTATTTTTTAGCCTCCATGTTCAACACACATTCAAATTCCATAAGATGTTGACTGTAGAGAAACATAATTAATAAAACAAAATGCAGAAGGATAAGAAAATCGATAGATTCCACCTAAAAATAAAAATGCACAGCTAGGATGATTGCATTACCTATTGGACATTAGCATCTTCATATGTGCGAGATTCAAGAAGAAATGGAAAAAAAGTGTCATAATACCTATCCCAAAAACAATATAAAATCAATGATTAATCTACATAAGAAGCAAAATATCTAATCCATATGCTTACATCTACCAAGTTTTGGTAAATCACTTTGTAGCAACCATACCGCACTATTCTGTAACATCATAAAAATGCAGATTGTCACGCGTCTCTCTTCTTCAGTCCGGTCTTTTCCTTGAAAAATATGAATAAGGAACAAATAACAAGCCTTCAGAATAGACCCCACAATTTGGTAGTAGTAGATCCCAAGGTACCAATAGCATTTTTTGATTTATAACTTATTACATATAAAACAACTAGTTGTAGCCTAGTGCATCTCTTTATCATAACATGAATAAAAAATCGTTTATTTCATTATCAAATGTGTATTCTTACTAGCATCAGAGTGATGAAGGAAACAAGTTCATCAAAATAGGGTAAAAACGATGATTTGAACAATTTTAAGAGTGTTCCAAGGCATTCTCCAATCTAAAAAAATGAGCTAGGTCAGTCAAAGCTATTCGATATAATGCACTACACATGCATACCGTTGAAATCGTTGCACAATTTATTTCCCACCAAATAACTTAATAATAATGACCCATTGAAAATGAAAACTTGTTCCTAAATGTCATGCCTTGCCACCAACAAAAAAAGTTGTAGATGTTGCTTATAACTTACCTGGTAAAAAACTAATTCCTCCTCATAATTCTGTTCTTTCAACATCTCACCCTCCTCTACATCAAAATCCTCAAGATATTGATCTCTTAGTGTGCTTGTGTTTTCTACTCATGCTAGCTGTAATAACCTGCTTGAACTCATCAACCATTTTCTTGATTTGTTCCAGCTTAAGCAACAAACCTAAAATCTGCACATCAACAAAATTTCAGTGAGAAGATCAAGAGTACTTCAAAATATGCAAAAGGAGTATTTAGAGTATCTAACATTAAATAAAATGTAACCTCTAATCCTTATCTTGTTTAAGAGAAAAAGCACCAAAACTGAATTGAAATTAAACAAACAACGTTTACACTTCAAGACATTTATACTTGAGTAAAATCATGCCACATATAAAGAGACTTATAAATCTTCTTAGCTCTACCTTCTGAAAATTTTATAAAATGTTGGAATGACTACAGTTTCTTGAGTTATTTCTAATAAGCCCGCATAGTTGCTTGCAAAAAGGAAAAACACACCAACACAGTTTTAGGTCATCAAAGGAAATATTAATTTTGTTTGATCCAATCGATCATGTGCACCCGTTGACTAAGAATCCTAAGAAATAAGAAAGATTTGCACAAAAGACAAAAAATCGCAAACAGGCACAATAACCAGAGTTGAACTTGAACAAAAACCTTTAATTGCAACTTCAGGGCCTTTAGGTTAGGGCCATGTCATATTACTTAAAGGAGGGGAGTAATAATTTTTTCATCCCTTCTGAAAAACTTATAAATATTTGGAACAACTCATGTCTTGTGGGTTCTTTTTGATATATGAAGCATATACTTGCATGATAAAAAAAAAGAATGCACAACTCTTAGAATTTAAAATTAACATTAATTTATTTATCAACTAATCAATCTTCACGAGTTGTTGGATAAGAATCCTAACCCATAGAAAAATTTCAAGTCATATCCAATCCAAAAAGGGCTAAATTTAAACTCCTAAAATTGTTGATAATATGTATAATTTTCTTTGCAAATGTTCATGTTGAATTTTTTTTCTCCAGGTCCTATTTTCAAGGAGAAAATGTTGCTCTCCCAATGTAGTTTCAATGGAGCAACATTCATGGCCATCTTCCAAAAAAATAAAAAAGAATAGACCCATTCAAATTACATAATGTTGATAGCCTCGATGTGAAAGAGAATATATTCCTTTCATAACAAAAAGACACAAGTAGATCCTCCCCTTAAATCATTTTCTTTCTTGTGTGACCTAGAGAAATTTTGGGTACTTCTTGGACAATTATCCTCAGTTTTTATTATTTCCTTTCTTGTATAAAATGAACTATTTTTTCTTCTTTGCATGACAATATCAAATAATTGCATGCATATGAATCTTAGATCTTATCCATTGGACTACCTTAATAAAATGCACAGATAAGAAAAAGGGAAACAACAAAAGACAAAGGAAAATACCACCCCTCATCATAAAATTCTAAAATATAATTTATTTTGAAATGGGATACAATCTAACTATATAAGCAAGTTAACTTAAATCTTAAATCCAAGTAGAAATCAGTTGCATTCACTAGAACCAAGTTTGTGGTTTCCAAATATCCTGAAATTACTATCGAAAAGAAGTATGTTTTCTTTGAGACTTCTCAAACCAGCTGGAAATTCTCCATACCATGAATAATCCCTATAAGGGGAAAAAACACATGCCTAAAACTGTCACCAAATGTTATAAATTATAACAACCCAATTTAACAAAAACTGGAAGTCTTAATTACCATAGACACAATAAAGAAAAGCCTCTACAAAATTGCCCCTAGGTTACAGGAATAATGCCTTTCCAACATCACAAGAATGCTTGATATGTAATTGGTATTAAATCTAAAAGCAAGTATAGAGTGTAGACAACTTCCTTGAAGAAAAATAAACTATGCAATATGGGACACATGAAAGGTAACCATCATAGGCAATGAAGAAAATAAAGTGAATATCCCATATAATATTATCGATGCACTAGAATTTGGGGAATCACATAAATGCATTCATTTAGTGAGGTTAACGTATTTTTAAGGACCTCTATTTCCAGTTCCCGGTGAGCCATATAGAATATGTTAGCTCCAATGTAGTTAAAATATATGTTATTTAGAGGCAAATAAATCATATTTCTTTAAGCTGCTGACTACATAAATAATGAAAAGTTAAAAATTTTAAAATGAGAGTTTGTCTTCTTACCTTATGTAATCCTTCAACAAGGGATAAAATAATATAGTATGAGAGTTGCTTAACATATGACTCATTACATCCATCTGCATTTCCTTTACCCATGGCGAATTTTCCAGCTCAGACCAGTTCTAGCATTCCTGTTTAAACAACAACAGGTGATAAAGTTTCTTGACATAGAGAGATGGATCCCAAAAACCTAACAAATAGGCATCAATGCAACTACTACTTTTGGAAAGTGCCAACCAAATTTTGAAATTTAAACTTATCAACAGATATCTGAAAGAAAAAATACATAAACCATGACAAACCATTACAAACATACATAAACCATTACAAACAATGACAAAATAGTAAACAAAATAGTATCGTTGTAACTACACAAGATAAGTTTAAAGCATAATTTTCATCTATTTCAACTTTAACACTCCCTAAGGTTCCCGTGTTAAAACTGAAAAGAATACAAAGACAATAAATAACAACAATAGTAAATCTAACTCAAAGTACAAAGAAAACAAATAAGATTTAACCCACTAGGAGAGTTGAAACCTTTCTTATACACAACAATATTTTTTTAGATCATATCTTGTCTATTAAGACACAAGTCACTACAGGAACAAAGGACATACCTAAGAGAGAGAATAAATTCAATTACTGTAGGTTTAGTCAATTATAGTAGCAGTCAAGGTAACCCAGTAGATAAGCAAGGAAACCCCAATTACTGGAGTAGCAGACCAATCAACAACAATCCATAAAATATCAGGTAATGATGGAGTTCCACACACAAACCAGAGCTCATTTTGTAGCCCATACATATCCCATGGCTTTATTGAGCAGGTTGTGAGTTGTTTGGAGTTGCTAAAATAAGCCATAACCATGTTTAAGTGGACTAAGATCTATGCTGCATTGTTTGAGTGTTTGGGTCTTCTTGAAGTGAACCGTAAGGAAACCCCAATTACTGTAGTAACACATCCAGAAACAACAATCCATAAAATATCAGGTAATGATGAAATTCCACACACAAACCATAGCTCAGTTTGTATCCCATACAAATCCCATGGATTTCTTACAGCTTAGCACACTCAAACAGTGCAACGAAAATATTAGTCCACTCAAGTCAGAAACCACAACAATCCATAAAATATCAGGTAATGATGACATTCCATACAGAAACCAGATCTCAGTTTGTAGCCCATACAAATCCCATGACTTTCTTGAGCAGGGTGTGAGTTGTTTGGGGCTGCTAGAAGAAACCATAAACTTGTTTGAGTGGACTAAGATCTTTGTTTCACTATTTGAGTGTTTGGGTCTATTTGAAGTGAAATGTAAGGAAACCCTAATTACTGGAGCAGCAGACCCAGAAACAACAATCCATAAAATACCAGGTAATGATGACATTCCACACACAAACCAGAGCTCAGTTTGTATCCCATACAAATCCCATGGATTTCTTATAGCTTAGCACACTGAAATAGTACAAAAAATATATTGGTCCACTCAAGTCTAAACCATGACCTCATAATTTGGGTTGTGACCTTCTTGGTGCTTCCTGAAATGAAAAATAACCTTCTTAGGTCTGCTTGAACTGAACCATGATCTTCGTGGGGCTGCTTGGACTAAACCGTGACCTATCTAAACATGTTTGAGTAGGATGTGAGTTGTGTGGGGATGCTACAAGGTCACACCCATAACAAGCATAACAAAATGGTTAAGGTACCACACTATGAGGGGGAGATAGAATAAAGACCAATCTAGGGTCAACATAAGATCATAAGTCAACAATAGGGGTCATAACAAAGTGGAAAAACAACCCCTACACCAACAAGACCAAGGTGTTTCAATCAAGGTTGGATAATAACACTTTTACCCATAGGACCAAGGTGGGGAAACAACCATTTTACGCAAAAGACCAAGGTGTCAAACTGTTATGTTCTCTCTCAAGGTATAAATTCCATAAGTGTTCCATACCACAATAGTACGTTTTATCATCACCGTATAAGAAGGTGCATACCACATCAAACTTACAAGAAACTAGATCAAGCAAAAAGCTTAAACTTACAAGAAATCAGATCATCTATGAAACTTAGTAAAACTAAGCTATTGTATTAAAATTCAGACTTTAGATAAACAGGAAATTTATATGCCTCCAAAAATTAAATTTTTCACCAAAATACTTGACAATACCTCGAAGCAGGACCTAAAAATACCTCAAACAAGGTGTTGCAATAAGAACATTTCTAAGTGAAACTGTGAGTGTAGATCCTTCCATAAATGAAACCCAAGGAAATACTTGAACTGAATTTGACACAGGTAAAAGCTTTACTGGTTCTCCATACACATCCAGTTTTGTTATCCCTCTTTCCGGTTCCAACTGCAGTAGAGTGCCAAAGGCCATAGTTGTGCATTTTCATGTTCATATGCACATCTAATTAAATAACCGTGCATTAATCAACAAAACATCTAGAGGACATAACACAACATGCCATGAACAAAATCTCACAAGGCAAGAGAAATTGAATACATCTTCTACATTTGTGGAAATAATGTTTTTCATATTCAAAGTCTACACGGTCAAGCCACAAAGGCGCTCACCCATAAACCCTGTAGGATAACATATTTCTGCTTCGGCTTTTCCATCAACATAAAGAAGTATTTGCATTACAATGGGTTAGAAGCAGAAAATTAAATAGCTTATATTTTAATGCATTAAAACAGTACTAGAAACAAAATAGTACAATTGTAAATAGACAATATAAGTTTAAAATTTAAAGCATAATTTTCATCTCTTTCAACTTTAACACTCCCAAAGGTCCATGTGTTAAAGTTGAAAGCATACAAAGAAAATAACTAATATCAATATTAAATCTAACTCAAAGTACAAGGAAAACAAATAAGATAACCTACTAGGAGAGTTGAATCCTTCCTTATACTCGAAAATATTTTTTTAGACAAGTCACGTTTTATTCCAAGCATCCCCAAGAATGTCATAGTTTAGTTCAAGAAGGCCCAAACACTAAAATAATGCAGCAAAGATATTAGTCCACTCAAACAGGGTCATGGTTTCTTCTATCAACACCAATCAACTCACAACCTACTCAAGCAAGTTTAGGCAGGTCACACTTTAGTCCAAGTAGCCCCAAGAAGGTCACGGTTGACTTTAAGCAAACCCAAACACTCAAACACTGCAGCATAGATCTTAGTATACTCAACATTGTTATGGTTTCTTCTAGTAGCCCCAAAAAAATCACAACCTGCTCAACCAAGTGATGGTTTAGTCCAGTCATCCCCAAGAAGGTCACAGTTCAATTCAAGCAGACCCAAACAATAAAACAGTGCAATAGAGATCTTAGTCCACTCAAACAGGGTTATTTTTTCTTCTAGCATCCCCAAACAACTCACAACCCATTCAAGTAAGTTTATATAGGTCACATTTTAGTCCAGGCAGCCCCAAGAAGGTCACAACTGACTAAAGCAGACCCAAACACTCAAACAGTGCAACAAAGATCTTAGTCCACTCAAATAGGGTTATGGTTTCTTCTAGTAGCCCCAAACAACTCACATCCTGCTCAAGAAAGTTTAGGAAAGTCATAGTTTAGTCCAGCCATCCCCAAGAAGGTCACGATTTAGTTCAGGAAGCACCAAGAAGGTCACAACCCAACTTAGGAGGTCACAGTTTTGACTTATCATCCCTCAAAGAGGTCACACCTAGCCTAATAGTCCAACAGAAGGCCACAAATCAACTCCAGGAAAAACACATAGGTCACGGTCCATCCCAAAAGGAAGCATGCAGTTCACTTCTTATTCCAGGCCTTCCTAACAGATCAAGGATCAGTCCAGGAGCATCACACAGGTCACAGATCAGCCCAAAAGGAAGCACATAGGTCATGTCTAGGTTATACAACACCCTAGTAGGTAGATGAAGGGTCACATCCAACTTCAAATAGAAGCAACAACCAAGACAAGAAAGAGGCATCCCTAGCAGGCTGAAGAAGAGGTGGCGTAGCTCAAGAACAACAACCAAAACCCTATAAATCAAGCAAAACTCTGTAGTCCATAAGTGGTCCATACCACAATCGAAAGCTTTATCATCACCGTATAAGGAAGGTCCAACTGTAAGATTTCATAAACCACTAAGTAGCTACAAATTTTGAAAACCTCCTATCAAAACAAATTTTTAATAGGTTAATATACAAACACACTGCTAGAGACGTGGACATAAAAAATACATTGTTGCACTCTCAATAATTCAACTATCTTCTCTCAAAAACTGAGAAGAAATACACTGCAACAAAAAAAAATCTGAAGACTACGTAAAGTAAGTTTAAATGGTATGAAGTCTATGTAAAGAAAACAACGTGTTTGCAATTGATTCATAAAGTTTGATAATCTAGATCGATGATTTTCCCAAAAACTTCTTTGGCCACCGAACGAAACTCATTTATGTCTCCTTCAAACATTCACATCCATGAGTTTTATCTTCATAGGCAAGGGGGATGTTGTCACATGAATGGCATTCACATTGGAATCTTTTCATATGAGAATCAAAAGCATAGGCCACATCATGAAATAGATTATAAACAACTTTAATGAAAAACACACAGAAGTGTAAACGTACAAGGAATAACTACTTACTTATTTCCCAAACCAAGAGATGACAAATATTCGTCATTTCTGGTGATCTGTTCTTTATGAACACACTCGTATTCTACAACATTTTCACCATTATTTTGACCACTTTTACGTTTCAGCACCTTTTTCTTCATATCTTTTTATGCCAACATTTCTCATAAAAAACATCATTAGTACATGGGAAAACAAAAGGTTGACATCACAATGTAATACTTGGACCACTATTTAGACTACCAACTAGTCTTGAATTGGTGATGGTTTGTGAACAGGTCAACTTTGATGCAATTTGGTAAGGGAAATAAATCTTGATTGCTAACTCCTTACCATGACCATCATGATGGAATACAGTCAAAGAATAATTCTTTCATCTTTTGTTAACCTTGAAACTCAAAAACATCCATTCATAGCATTTCTCAAACAAAATTTGATAATAAAGAACAAAAGACATTCATATTTGAAACATTGCATAGTACCAAAAACAAATATTTGGCTAATCCCATTTCCAAATCTATAAAATACATACAAATATTAGTACAGAGTTTAGTATGACCATTGGATAATCCCATGTCGAAAAATAATAAAATTCAATTTGCATAGTGAAAGTTTATTCCAAAAATTTAAGGTGACAAATCATGATCGTCGCGATTTTCATTGCCATCAATATCACAATCCCGATCACTCATGTATGCATTTGCTTCATTTTATTCATCATCCTCATACAACATATTTTCCTGACCAAGCATTACATTCTCTATCACAGTCTCTTCATCGGGAATGAAAGTTTCTTCTTCAAATACATCTATATTGTCATATTTGTCTTCTTTTTCCATTATTTCTTGTAAACTAGTACATTGCTCATCGACCATTATATCATGTTGGAGGATCTAGTCGGCTTAGCCGACTAGACTCATTAGTCGATTAATGGTATATTAGGTCGAACTCAATAGGTTGTTTCGGTTGGTTGAACTGACAGGTAGTTACTATAACTATTTTGTAAATGTATATATAGGTTGTTGAGCCAGCTATATAGTTGGTTCGGTTTATTGTATGAACCCACATGTGTATTGATTAATGTAATCTGTTATTCTATCTACCATTCTTGTCTCTTGCATATGACATGTTTATATGATTCTTTATGTGTATTACTGGTAACCTTGCAATCTGAAGGATTACAAAATTGGTTCTATTGCCGGTACATATTAGCACTAAATCAAGAAATGGTCAAACATACATAATTTTTTGATCCTAACAAACCTGTCGAATCACCACAAGTGATCGAAAACCCCCTACTGACATATTCCATCCCAAACCCTCTATCTACTTCATAACAACTACCACCTCTCCCCTCACCTACACCACCTTCACCTACACCACCATCTACTAGCCACCTCCCTGAAACATAGTTAATAAACTCTGGCATGCCAAGCAACACCACAGAGCAGCCACTGATTGTATTGTCACCGATAGAAGAAGTTGAGGCATAGAATAGAGAACAAGAGCGACGCAGAAGAAAAGAAATAAAAGAGAGAAAGAAAAAAGAGAAAGAACAACAAAATAAAGCACAGTTGACACAACAACAGGCACCATCAGTTATTCACCTGGCTTAGTTAGGATCGACCACTACAGTGGATACACAGAGGATCAGAGAGGAAGAGAATATAGACCGATTGGTGGAGGCCCTCAATAAATAATCAAGACTAAGAAACGAAAGAAGAAAGGAACAAATTGAAAAACTAAAGACAGAACAAACTAAATTTCTGACAAAATGTCAGGATTTGGCAAGGCAATTCATCCTTTACCAGAAGGAGTCAACACCAACAGACCATTGGAAAAATAATACCAACTATTTGAAAGCGTCATGTTGAGTTTTAAGACACAATTACAGGAAAATAAGGAGGAATAGGTAGAAGATACCTCTGTGTTACTGAGAAATCAATATACGACATTCTCATCAACCCATAACGCACTCAAATAACATATTGCAGAGTTAACTGTCATAGAGGAAGTTCTAAGAAATTGGTTCACATATTATGGCCAAGTGTTTCAACAGGTACGAGATACTTATGTTCTCATTAAATCACTGCATGACCGACAAGGGAACACATAAGCAACGAAGAAGACAATTAAGGACCAACTTGTATTAGAGATGGAAAAACTCGACAAATTAGAGAAGTAAGAAAACCAGTGGATCAGTTAAGCCAACCCCAGCCTAAACAACCTCGACAAGATTTGTCTGCACATGAAAATACTACTTGACACTGCCGAGGAAAAAGCACAACTCCTAGGGCCCCACATAACCAACATTGTTGACTTAAACATACATCAGAAGATGGTGAACTTGTCGAGCCTCACAACTCTGAAAATCGACATTCAGAAGGCACTCCGCACTTGGGAGGAGTTCAACACCAGTTAGCAATCACTGCGGAAGCAATTGTGGAAGTTTGCATACAAAAGAAACCATCAATCAGATACCACAGCCCATGATAGAACATTCTAGCAACTACTTAAGAAAAAATATTTTGCCACCTCTCTATTTTCTTTGGGACGAAGAAAGCTTTTGTTCCTGTAGGAGATGTTGGAGGAGTTAGTTGGCTTAGTCGACTAGACTCATTAGTCGACTAATGGTAGATTAGGTTGACCTAAAGAGGTCGTGTCGGTTGGTTGAACTGACTGGTAGTTACTATAACTATTTTGTTAATGTATATATAGGTTGTTGAGCCAGATAGATAGTTGGTTTGGTTTGTTGTATGAACCCACATGCGTATTGAGTAATATAATCTCTTATTATGTCTATCATTCTTGTCTCTTTCATCTAATATGTTTATATGATTCTTTATGTGTATTACTGATAACCTTGTAATCTAATTGATTACAACATATCACCATATTCCATGAATTTATTTTGGAACGAGACTCTACTTGAATGACATACGACCATCCTAGGATTGTTAGATCATCAATTAGAAATGGCTGGGTAATTTGAAGAGGGGAAACATACTTCTCATTAGTATTTGATAAAATTTGGTGTGTATTTGCACGTACAAATACATCATCATCACATTGTATTGCAGATGGTTTGATCCATTTACATTTCCATAATATGGGATTAGTCTCACCATAATCAGCTTGAATAATTTCCTGTATGAATCCAACATAAAGTTTTTTTTCACTATCATGATGAAATTCAACACCAACAATACAATCGCAATTTTCCTTTCCCATGTCCTTTTCTTCCACTCTTAAATGAATACCATAGGGCCACCTCCCACTGAAAGAAGTAGCTATTATATTTGGAGGACGTGAAAGATCAATTTCCTCGATCGTCAAATCCTAACCTTCTTATTGGCATCACTAATTGCATCAACAATCCAATCATCAAATTTTGGAAAAGAACCATATTTGATAATCAAATCCTGAAGGGTACGATTTTGAGATGGTTGCATCCCTATACAAATATCTTCTTTGTATTTTCTACATAGAATATGAACATACAATATAGTAAGAATGATAATAATTTAACTATTATATGAAATTAAATAAATAAAATATCATGTAAATAATATTTCACTTGTGCCACTGATCAAATGAGGATGTGTTTTGAAGAACATAGGCATATATTGCATCTCTTTCCTCAATTGATATCTTCAAGCGACGTCCATTTCCTTCTAGTAATTCACCTACAACTTTCTCATCTTCATCATCATCCCATACACGTCAATTGACATTACTAAAATCCTTCATATATTTTTTGCAAAATCCTATGGCCTCCTGCATTGAATATCCATCTCACATGCTACCTTCTAGTTTTGTCTTATTATGAACAAACGTTTTCAGAACCTTCATATATCGTTATATAGGATACATCCATATTGACCTTATCGGGACACAATGCTCTAGTTCATGTTCTAGATGTATAAGAAGATGCATAGAAATATTGAATATTGTTGGTGCAAATTCCCGTTCTAATAAGTAAAGGACTTCAACAACCTCTCCCCTCAAATTATCAAAGTTTGAAGGATCTAACACATGCATACTCATTATATTCAGTATTAGGCCCAACCTTATAATTGCCAATCTTTCCCCCTTTTCCAAACTTGATATCACTGCGATAGGTAAAGTATCCTCCATCATGACGTGATGGTCATGGGTTTTGAGGCCTTTTAATCCATTATTTTATGTTTTCCTTATAACATTACTACTCACATATCCAGTAGGAAAGCGAGTTTGATACAACAATGTTAAGAATTGTGCACTTTGTTTCTTTTTCCACACATAAGGAGCAATAGGTTTTCTATATTTTTCATCACCATAGTTTTCAACTCAAAGATTTTGTTGAATCTTTATTTATTGAAGGTCTAGGAATGATGACACTAAATCATATGCACCAAAAAGAGTTTCTATAATAGCAAAAGCTATGTTTTTATCAGTATGCATAAAGTCAACAATATGCCTAATGGTTATATGCTTAAAGTATGGAAACTTATAGAATATGCACAATCATTTTACACCATTGTCATTGACTGGATCATTTTTACTACCAATAATTCCATCATTTTCAATAAACTGCATTCCTTTTTCTGTGTTCTGAATAATGTAATCACTTGTTAATATCGATGATGCTTCACGATTCTCTTCCTGACCATTGAAACGTGAATTTTTTCGATGGTATGGATGCTCCATTTTAAGGTAAGAACGATATCGACAATAAATACACTTATGTAGACTACTTGAGTGCCTCACAAAATGATTAAATATGCAAGCTGGACATCCATTGTATCCATGAAAACTGAGACTAGTCAATGTTACATATGCATGAAGATCATGTATCGTAAGCAGTAAAGAAGCTCTTCAAGTGAACTGGATTGAATCATTGTCCCTTAACATTTGAATTGCTTCAATTCCTTTCCACAATTTTTCTAGCTCATCATATAATGGCTCTAAATAAACATCAATTGTATCTGAAGTCACACTTTTCTTTCCCGGTATAATCAATGACAACATCAAGAAAAATGGTTTGGTTTCTAACCATGGAGGCAAGTTATAATTTATCAAAAAACTAGCCAAGTTGACTATTTATTACTCAGTTCTGAGAATGGGTTCACCCCATCTAGAGTTAAACCCAGCCTTATATTATGAGGATCTTGGGAAAAATTGGGCCATTTGTTGTCAAATTCCATCCACATCTTAGAATCAACCACATATCATTGTTTTCCATTAGTGCTCTTATTTTGGGCATGCCATTGCATAAGATCAACAATGTATCGACAACTATACATTTGAAGTAACTATGGGATTATTGGAAAGTGGCGAAGAACCTTTCTTGATGTTGAATTTGATTTCAACCCCGATCTATACCTCGGTTCTTTAAATTTCAGACATTCGATCTCAGATGCATGATTTTTGTGAAATAATACACAACCATTCACACATGTGTGGATGTTCTCATACCTTAAGCTTAGCTTATTAAGTTTTCATTTTACATGCACTCCGTTTTATTGGTAATGTGGATTCAGGTGGTAACAATTAATGTAACAATGCCAATAACTCATCAACACTATAAATTTTTCCAACCATGCACCATTTGCAAATTAAGAATTAGAAGGATTGTTGTCAAATGAATTAACTTGTAGGTACCATACATAGGTTTTGAAGCATCCTCCATCAATTTGTGTCAGTCATCCTTGAGACCCTCATTCATCATTCTATTAATTTCAACCCCTTCATCTAACATTGTTTCCTCTTGATATGAATTTGTTGCCTCTTCGTCTATGTTTTGTGCCTCTATGTCTCTCATGGTTTGAAATGGTATACTATCTGGATAGGTAAAAAGATTATACTGCTATGACGAATCTAAACATATGTTCAAATATCACTTGTCTTCTTCTCATCTCCCCATGGAGACAATTTTTACATGGGCATGCATATTTCTCCAATCTCTTCTCATTGGTTATTCTCTGATCATGTGCATGGTATTCATTCGTTGACAAAACTAGTCATTGACTCATATTCATTTTTCTGCATTCAATTATGACATCAGTATGTTAACCTTACTTTCTACTCTTTTCATTTATCTCATCTTTAATTGAAATACAATATCAAAACCAATTCCTAAAGATAAATAGGGAATTTTAAGACTTAATTTTTCCACTTTCCATTGAAAAACGTTTATGAGGTTACTATTTAGTAAGGACAGTACATGGAAACAAAATTTTCATTTCCCTATATTAGACTTTAGGACCCATCATTCACCAACCTCACAAACATTTAAAATCATATCACTTCCTAGACAAGAGTTGATAGACCTTTCCCAAACATTAGTTTCCTTTCACAAACACCTTTAAAGACAAACTTAAAAGCATTTTAGTTTCTGTTATATTTTTATCATTTAAGCAATATGATCTTAGGATATTATCTGAGAGAATACCATGCACAACAATCAATCACAAGAGACACTAGAAACAAATATTTTCCTCGGGGAAACCATAAAGGAGAAAACCCCACAACTTCTTGAAAGATAGAATGAGCACCAATGGCAACAGTAAAACCCAAAGACAAAAAGATGATCTCCGACAGCTGATCTCTCTCACTTGTGCTAGCACTTCCTCTCTCACTCATGCACCCCAGTTGAGCTAGTGTATATGACAAATAGAGAGTCTGACTCTCTATTTATACTAGTTTCTGACTTGACAATTACTTACCACGACTGACTTATCTAGTAGAGTCTAATAACCCTAGTGCCCCACAACTGTGGGGACTTTGCCCCCTGATCAACAAAGGAGGGTCAACCTCTATGAATTCACATGAATTTATTATATTAATGATTCTCCCGATATGAACATCGGGGTACAATGAAATACAAATGATTCTCCTAATAGGAACATCAGGGTACAATATAAGATATACAAGTGAATACATTCCGAAGTTACAAATACATCAACACTCCCTCTTAACTAGGAAGGTATTATCTAGACACAATTCATCAACACAAGTCTTTGTCATTAGATCATCATCAAAGCTAGATCATCACTGGATCATCATCAAAGCTGGATCATCACTGGATCATCAACAAAACTAGATCATCACTGGATCATCATCATCACTGCTTTCGCTATCTCAATCAAATGGTGCTATCTCTCAATTCTACTTGTCACAGGAAGTTCTACAGAGCCAACCCTTTTTCATGTTGGTTGTAGGTCTAGCCTCCATTTAGTTCTTCATCTTATTCAACAATTATATCTGACCATGGGAGGAACACATATAGCATCCATGTCAGAAAGGCCCACCCAACACTTACATCTGACCATGGGAGGAACCAATCCAACATCCATGTCAGAAAGGCATGCCCAACACTCACATCCATCGGCATGGTAGGACACACCACATACCATCTGAGGAAAGGCCCAACACTTACATCCACTGGCATGATAGGACACACCATCTATCATCTAGGGAAAGTCCCAACACTTACATCTACTGGCATGATAAGACACACCATCTATCATATAGAGAAAGGCCCAACACTTACATCTACTGGCATGATAGGACACACCATCTATCATTTAGAGAAAGGCTCTGCACTTACATCCACCGGCATGATAGGACACACCATTTATCATCCGGGGAAAGGTTCTGCACTTACATCTGACCATGGGAGGAACCAATTCTACCACCGTGTCAGAAGGGTTCTGCACTTACATCTGACCATGGAAGGCCCCACCTACCACCATGTCAGAAGGGCTCTGCACTTATATCTGACCATGGGAGGCCCTGCCTACCACCATGTCAGAAGGGCTATGCACTTATATCTGACCATGGGAGGCCCCTCCTACCACCATGTTAGAAGGGCTCTGCACTTATATCTGACCATGGGAGGCCCTGCCTACCACCATGTCAGAAGGGCCCCACACTTATATTTGACCATGGGAGGCCCCGCCTCTGACGATACATCATAGCATTAACCGAATCGGATGAAGCATCACTCAATAGCTTCAAGTGCAATGCCATAGGTGTGGTCATCGCCTTGTAGTCCATCATCCCGAACCTCTTTGGGATCTCTACTGCATACTTCTCTTGTCCCAGGGAGATTCCATCCACATTCTGACACACCTCCATGCCTAGAAAGTAGTGCATCATATCCAAGTCCTTCATCTCAAACTTGGTAGCAAGTCTCCTTCTTGCAACTTTAATGAGTTCCTCTTTTCTTTTAGGAACAAGTTAATGACATATAACAGGATCATCACTAGTATTTCTCCTTCAACCTTGAAGCAAAGGTTGGAATCCTCTTTACTCTCAGTAAATCCTAGATCCATTAGTAAGCTTTCCATCCCGTTGTATCATGTCAAACCTCAAGATCTTCTGCAGTCACTCCCTCTGAAGCGAAGCATCATACTCCCTTTGTCTTTTGTACTTTATGCATTGAAACATTCTATATCAGAGTGACAAGTATATTCCTCTGCTACTAATATTCTATGTATCCATATAGGGTCTCTGGATACCAAGATCCTCTATCTTGAGCCGTTTTCAAAAAGTTCTTCTTGCACCCATCTGTGAGCTTGTCATCCTCTATAGGATTTCATCTTCAACCTTGTGGCAAAGGTTAAGATCTTCATCACTCTAGGTGATCTTCAAGCTCCTCATGTATGTGTTATCTCATGGGTGCCTTTTGAGCTCATACAAGGCCTTCTTTAATTTGCACACATGAGTCTTCTTATCATGTGTCTTAACTTCCAATGGCTGCAAATGTCTCTTCGAAGTCTATGCCTTCCTCGTGCTACGAATCCTGCCTTGTATCCCAGGATGTTTCCATCTACTGCATGCTGGATCTTGTAGATCCATATGAAAGACACTACGTTATTCCCTTCAGGTATTGATACCGCATCCTAGACATCATTCTTATTGAACTGGTACTCTCCTTCCCTTTCTTCTTGGCTACTTCTTCATAGCTTAGAAGGCTCTGCATCAATGATGTCACTCAACAGTGTCACATAACTGTACTGTGTCTAAGACCTCTTTCTTTCCTTGAAAGTATCATCATATTATTCTTCATCTTGTATTATTTCTTGAACTGTCGTCACTTGTTCTTCGAAACAAGTCTCATCCTTCTTTTCTTGTAGGTGATTATACCTGATCTTTCCTACAAGTCAAATGCGTTAGTTGTATAGTTAGAAACATTTCATAAGGCATATTCATAATGGAAAATTCTTATACATAAGGATATAATCATGCAACTATTTTAACCAATACAACATTCATCCATATCTCACGAAAACTTTCTAGATGCCTTCCATCTCTACCATGACATCATTGAGATTGTGCACTAATCCAATATGTCAGCAAATAGGTTTCATTCTAGATAAGTAGCAATGGAGAGTTGTATAGCACCATGGGCTAATTACCCATCACATGCATATTAGTAGTATACTGTCATTAATGAAAACATTCTCTCATGCATAACACATCAACTGAATATAAACAAATGCATAACAAAATAATATCATGAATGACAATTGAATACTTATCTTTATTTGTTTTGTGGGTAGACTCCTCCTTGAGCTTCATCATCTTCTTCATTCATAACAACATAATTTCTTATCCAAATTCCAAGATGGATGATAGGTTCTTCAATAATTGAGTCCTTTATATTCCTCATCACTTGTGGGATCTTCTTTGGATGGTGAGAGCTTGATCTTCAGTTTCTCCCATTTTCTCTTCTCTTATTATGAGTCGAGCTTCTTCTTGTGTGCGCTCTTCCCAGAGTCTGCTGAAGGTAATCACTTCCTTCTGGCACACATTCCTCGAATGAATAAATCCCATGATCCTGGGAGGCCGTTCAAGGTGGTTATAACAATATCTTATTCTTCTTCGATTGCTTCGTCATAGCATCGAACACTTCTTTTTGGTGTCTTCAAGGATGACACATGAGGAATGAGATGATTCTGCAATGATTTTCTTGGCTCTATCCTTAGTCTCATCTCCCTCTGGAAATGGAACCTCTCCACTTATGTAGGTTTCTAATATATTTTCTTCAAGAACCAGTGAGATCCTATACTTCCATGCTCGGAAGTTTTCATCTTCACCAAGCTTGTCATCAAGCTGGTTTGATAGGTCATTTTGAAATGAGAACCTCAAATGTAAATAGCAAAAGATTAGATCTTACCGATTCATTAGAGGAATTTTGACGTCTAAAATGGGCCTCAGGAAAATAATAAAATAATAGTTAAAATAATAAAATAATAGTTAAAATAATAAAATAATATTTATTAATTTTGGAGGAAAAAAGAAAAAACTACTTTTTGTGTTCATATTTTCGACATATCTCTCTATATTTTCGACATATCTCTCTCGATATTTCTTGTTTTTGGGGTATCGATTTCTGTCAAAAGTATGTAGTGTGGGTAATCGTTGGATGCGGAATCGAATTCTGCATCCAACTAGCTCTCCCGATCGAAATTTGAGTAAAAATACAAGGAGATATGTTGAAAATACGAACAAAAAAAATAATTTTTTTGTGACAAATATGTCAATTCAATTATTATGGTTGACTCATTTTATTGGAATTCTATTGGTTCTTGAATTCCAACTCACAAGAACTTATTGTTGGCGTATTTTCTTATAAGGCCCATTTTAGACCCCAAATTTCCTCTAATGTGAGGTGTCTGTCTTGGTTTCGGATCTGACTGATCTAGGGTTTGTTAGAGAAACCCTAATTTCTGAAATTTGGAATCTTTCAAATATTGGATAGAAATATGTGCCTCCTCAAGGTGATATGAGTAGCATACTCATTTTCCCAAAACTGTGATCAGAACTGCAAAATATCTGATGCCCTAGTTTTCTTCAATTTGTTTTGTAGAATGCCAGATATTGTTTCTTCAATATATCCAAAATTACTACTCCTATGTGTTTGAAACATTGCACTGAGGTAGCCTCGTATGTCCTCTTTCCAAACCCATAGGTTTGAGTAGAATTTGTTTCACCAATTGGGACTTATGAGTGTTTTCCCAAGGTGATGTATTTTAGGACTTTTCGGAATAGAAAAATTGTACAGACTTCCACGTGTCACTGTGCCACCTTTGGGGTCTGAATATTTTCAGTGAAATTACAGTCCATGAACTATCTGGTACATTTGATGAAATTGCATTTGGACCTTTATATCACGATATATAGAAATTCTCCCTAGGTGTCCTGTTTAGGGATGAATCCTGGAAGAGGATGGAACCCTGATTTGGAGGAATCATATCTGCCAGAATATAGTGAAGCCAAGGATGAAATTTCTACACAGGGTACACCTGGAATTTATCTTTGTCTTGTGAAAATTTTGGCTCCTTATCCTTCTTCATTCGCAAGATATAGCAAATGTACCAAAACTACTAGTTTTAGTATTTTAGGGTTTTTTCAGCCCTGGGGTCAAACTAGGGTTTGACTTTCCCAGAGTTTTACTCAACCAAAAAATTCAAACTTGGTCTCTAAAATTCGATTTTGATGAGGAGAGAAATCCTATGCTAGGTTCACTCAAAATTTCCTCTTCCGTAAAAATCCCTAATTTCTCGTAGTAGTGACAAGTAAAAAATGAAAATGTCCGGAATCAAATTCTGGTTCGATAGAAAGATGCGCCCTTAAATGGAGAATTATTCTAGCTTCCTTTTGTTGATGATCTATGGAGAGATATCCAAAAAGTAATAATCCCTAGCTTCTGCAGCTGCACAGTGTCTTCTTCTCAGGTTAGCTCTGATACCATGTTAGATTTTTATCATTTAAGCAATATGATCTTAGGATGTTATCTGAGAGAATAACATGCACATCAATCAATCACAAGATACAATAGACACAAATATTTTCCTCAGGGAAACCATAAAGGAGAAAACCCTACAACTTCCTCAGAGATAGAATGAGCACCAATGGCAACAGTAAAACCCAATGACAGAAAGATGATCTCCGACTACTGATCTCTCTCACTTATGCCAGCACTTCCTCTCTCACTCATGCGCCCCAGTTGAGTGAGTGTATATGAAAAATAGAGAGTCTCACTCTCCTATTTATACTAGTTTAGGACTTGACAATTACTTACCAGGGTCGACTTCTCTAGGAGAGTCTATTAACCTAGTGCCCCACAACTATGGGGACTTTGCCCCTTGATCAACAAATGAGGGTTAACCTCTATGAATTTACATGACTTTATTATATTAATGATTCTCTCGATAGGAAAATCAGGGTACAATATAATATATACAAGTGAATACATTCCGAAGTTACAAATACATCAAGAGTTTCTTACATGGACAAAAAACTAGAGATTTTGTAATACTCCAAAAATTCGTAAAAATTTAAATTTTTTCATATGATATTAAATGTTGCAATTGTCACTATCGAGGAACATTTAACTGTTAACGGTTAACCTAAATAGGTTTAAACTATAACTAATTCTTTTGTTAATTTCTAGTTCTGCATGCTTAATTGTTTTTTTTCATAAATCATTATTAAGGATTTGATTTAGCAGGTTATGATTTGGAACAACAGGAATTGAAACATCTGTTTAATTACTAGTGCTAAGTTTGTTTTACTATTTTGTGAAAAATATAAAGGAACTTCAGTTGAGATCCGAGGCTTACTTAAATTTTTTAGCTAATACAGTGAAGTGATGCTTCGTTTACAGGCCTTATATGTAACATCCTTGACCCTTCAACCGGAAAAGAGGATGCTACCGTGTCATCAAACATCCGGGAAAACCGCCCCATGCACATGAAGATACATAAAAAATGAAATGAAATGCTTAAACTAGAATAGGCACAAATACATAATTATTTATCATACAACGGAAGCAAACATACGGCCATTCAAGCATTCAACATGTTCATCATAATGTATTAACAATAAATATGATTGCAGAAGTAAAATAGACAAGATTACTTATCTTATAAAGAACTCGTCCCACAACCAGCTACGTCGCTGCAACGTTCCACCCAACCACAGTCCCATGTGCTCGTTAATCTCTCAGCAACGTTGCCACCCCCGACCTGGGCATGATTCCCCAAGGAATAAAGAACAAGCAGGCTTACACATAGCCAAGGGTACACAAAACATAAAACACAGCCAAGCCAACACAGTTGGGTTTATCAGGCCATCAACAAATCAGCTAAGCTAACACAGTTGGGTTTATCAGGCCATCAACAAACCAGCCAAGCCAACATAGTTGGGTTTATCAAGCCATCAAGGAGCTGGGAAAGGATAAATGCTAAGCTGGTGAGCCCATTGAAGAGCTAAGGACACCTACACCAGAACTAGCTTGACTTCTAGGACACCCACACACACCCAACACAAGGAAATCAATCCCTTCTCTGCTACATAGTCCCTCAGGCCCTGGCCTCCCTTCCAGTGCTATTCAGGGGTTGTGGAGAAGAAAGCCAGCCCTCTAGCTCTGTTTGTGTGGTTCCCAAACACACCAGGTTTATCAAGAAACCCAAGCCTTCATTCCCATTCCAACATAGTCTGAAGACCAATCACTGCATACATGCAACAAACAAGCGATTCACAGCTTGGACAGGGAAAGTCGATCCCTGAGTCGTTCTTGGCCCTATCATGGCCAAAACTACTCACTCATAACCCGCAGTATCCCAAAGCACAGATGAAGCCACAACCAACCAAATTCCTGGGGAAAGCAACTGCCCCGACCTTCAACATTGAAACAACGAGAAGACACACAACCCAGAATGGAAGAAGAAAATCCGACGTTCAGCCTAGATAGGGGAACATACACCCAGAACCATGATAATGGTAAAAAAAATACATACGCACAGTCCAAAACATGAATGGTTCATACATAGGAAAACTCGTGGATGACAGAATAATGGTTTCCCTAGCTCCCTGCATGAGGGTGGGCAAAAACAATCCTGAATCCCAACTGGTGCGTGAGGAAAACAGAACATCTCCGCGTGGGGATGGGCGATTCCAGCCTGTGCGTGAGGATGAGCAAAATCATGGAGAGTGGGAGAGTGGAAGAGTCCACTGGTGGAGTGTGCTTGTGGGCAAGGACTGGCAGTCCTGCCACCCACCACTTCCCAGCCATAACTGCCCCCAACTACAACATAAGTTTTAAATGGGTGGTTGACACATGGATTTTCCCCATAGGCTCAAGGTTTAATAATTCCCCCTCTTTATCCTTAGGAAAATCATGCCCTTTTCATTATGGTTGCACTGACATAGCTGGTTGGGGTTTATTTAATTAAAAAGCATATTTACATGATGCCAAAACTAATATGTGCCGTATATCACGATATACCATCGGCAACGATTCCAATCGCCGAAACATGACACAACCAAATTTATGGTGGGGATTTTTCCTTTAGCTCTACACCATGATCAATTACAATATATCCATCATGTACATTTAATGCAACGGGGTCAAAACCGGGGTGTTACATTCCCCTCCCCCTTCAATAGCACTGTCCTCAGTGCTTTACAAAATTGAACAAAATGTTACATTGGTATCACCTCAGTGTTCCGCAGAATTGAACAAAAATGGATGTGCCAATCGCATGGCATCCTCCAGCTCCCACGTAGCCTCTTCAGGTCCGTAGTGCTCCTATTGCACCTTTACCTGCCCTATGGCTCGGTTTCGAAGCATTGACCTTCCTGTCGAGGATGCGCATTGGCTCGATTTGGAACTCTCCCTTGGGTTCCACCTGAATCACATCCCAATTTATCACATGGTTAGGATCATGTACATATTTCTTAAGTAAAGAAACATGAAAAACATTATCAGCTCTAGTTCTAGCAAGCAATGCAAGTCTATATACAACTGGTCTTATTTTTTCAAGCACTTCAAACCACCCACAATATCTTGGTGACAGCTTGGCACAAATTCCAAGCTTCAAGGAACTCTTCCTTGCCCTTACTCTGAGGTAAACATGATCACCAACAATGAACTCCTTGTTCACCCTATGCTTATCTGCATAGCTTTTCTGTCTGTCCTGTGCTGCTTTCAGATTCTTCCTGATCTTTACAACCTCTTGCTCTATTTCCTTGAGCAATTCTGGACCAAGCAAAAGCTTGTTCACTATATTATCCCAAGTCACTGGTGTCCTACACCTTCTTCCATACAAAGCTTCATATCGACTCATCCCCAAGGATGCCTGTTGTCCATTGTTATAAGCAAACTCTACCAAGTGTAAGTAATCTTCCCACTTGGTTGGTTTGTCCATCACGTACATGCAAAGAATATCTTCAAGTACCTGATTAAATCTCTCTGTCTGCCCATCCGCTTGAGGATGGTATGCAGTGCTGAAGTTTAGCTTTGTACCCAAATCTGCAAACAACTCCCTCCAAAAATTGGAAGTGAACTTGACATCTTTGTCAGAGACTATTGCCTTCGACAATCCATGCAATTTGAAAATCTCCTTCATGAATATCTTAGCAATGCCATCAGTCTTATGTGTAGACTTCATCGGTATAAAATGTGCTGCCTTAGTCAAATTGTCCACCACAACCATGATGGAATCATGTTGTCTCCAAGTCATTAGCAATCCTATAATAAAATCCATGGAAATAACTTCCCATTTCCATTTTGGAACTGGAAAAGGCTGTAACAAGCCTGCTGGATGTTGATGTTCAACCTTTACCTGTTGACATTTTCACCTTGAAATGTATTCAGCCATGTCCTTTTTCATTCTTGGCCAAAAGTACTATTTTCTGGCGGTAGCAATCATCTTCTAGCATCCTGGGTGACCATAATACGGAGCTTGATGGATTTCATCCATAACAACTCTCCTCAACTCTGCTACATTTGGAATATAAATTCTGGCTTTATAAGTAAGAAGTCCATCTTCTTCCAATTTATATCCCTCATACCTCTTCTCAAGACTTTGTTGCTGCAATTTGTCTTTTACTAGCTCATACAATTCATCTCCACCAGTACGGTCAACAATCTACTGCCTCAAATCTGATTGGAAAATACCAAGAGATGCCACATGCATTTCCTGCACCTTCCTGCTGAGTGCATCAACTACCTTATTCTCTTTCCCCTTTATGTGCTTGATTTCAAAATCAAACTCACATAAAAACTCCAGCCATCTCGCTTGCCTAACATTCAGAGTAGGCTGATCAAACAAATACTTTAGACCACAGTGGTCTGTCCTGAGCTCAAATATTCTACCCATCAAGTAATTCCTCCACATCTTGAGAGCATGTACTATGGCTGCAAGATCTAGATCATGAGTGGCATAGTTATTCTCATGCTCCTTTAGCTTTCTGCACTCGTAATATATCACGTGGTTGTCTTGCATAAGGACTCCTCCAAGCCCTTGTCCACATGCATCGGTACACACCACAAAATCTTTCTCTGGATCTGCAACTTTCAATACGGGTGTACTGGTGAGAATATTCTTCAACTTCTAGAAGCTTTCTTCACACCTCGTTGTCAATTCGAACTTTATCCCCTTCTTTTGCAAATAAGTGATGGCATGTGCAACCTTGGAGAATCCCTCAATGAATCTCCTGTAGTATCCTGCAAGTCCCATAAAAGATCGTACATCTGTCACATTTCTTGGAGTATGCCAATTCATAATGGCTTCAATCTTTTCAAGGTCCATAGATATACCCTCCTCAGAGATAATGTGACCCAAATACTAAATTCTGTCTCTATAGAAGTCACACTTGCTCAACTTTGCATACAGCTGATGCTCCTTGAGAAATTGCAATGTCAATCTCAAATTCTCTTCATGCTCTTCCTCATTCTTAGAATAAATAAGAATGTCATCAAGAAAAACAAGAACAAACTTGTCCAAATACCTGCTGAAGACATTGTTCTTAAGGCACATAAATGTAGCTGGTGCATTTGTGAGACCAAATGGTACCACTACAAACTCATAATGTCCATACCTTGTTCTGAAGGCTGTCTTATGAATGTCTTCATCCTTGATTCTCACCTGATGGTAACCAGACCTCAATTCAATCTTGGAAAATACCTTTGCTCCTCTCATTTGATCAAAGAGGTCATCAATCCTAGGCAAAGGCTATTTATTCTTCACAGTAACCTTGTTCAACTGTCTGTAATCAATACACAACCTGAGTGTACCATCTTTATTCTTTACAAACAAAACTGGTGCTCCCCAAGGAGACACACTCAGCCGAATATACTTCTTTTCCAACAAATCTTGTAGTTGCATCTTCAACTCTAGCATCTCTGGTGTACTCATCCTGTAGGGTCTTGGACACTGGTGCTGCTCCTGGTACAAGTTCAATTGTGAAATCAATGTCCCTCTTTGGAGGAACCCATGGAATCTCATCAAGAAACACATCCTTGAATTCCTGTAACACCTGATAGTCCTCCAACCTAGGATCTTCGTCTTCTGTTTCCTCCACAATGTGAGCTGCATACAACCGACAACCCTTCCTACAGAACTTATTCAACTGCATTGCTGAAACCTGCCGTACTGAAATCACCTTTGAAATACCTTTCACAACTACTGGGTTCCCTTCTTCATCCATACATTCAAAAATCTTATTGTAATAGTCAAGCTTTACTCTATGAGCTTCTAACCCATTCCAATGAGAACATCATAGGAACCAAGCAGTAGAACATTCAGATCTACACAAGTGACCAATCCATTCATGACCAATGGACATTTATCCAACACTTCACTAACCTTTCTCTTAGTTCCAATGGCTAGCTGAACTAACCAAGATTTCCTATGCTTTTCCTTCTTAAAAGCACAAATCTCCACTACTCTAGGAGTAATGTAACTGTGAGTAGAACCATGGTCAATCAAAATAGAAGTAGATTGCTCAACAATCTTACCTGCAACTTCAACCATAGTTGACTGGTGATCTGCTTGGCGGTCCTCCAGTACTGCATAAATCCTAGGGACTGCCCTTGCTACTTGACCCACTGTTTCTGCTTCTTGAATGTTGTAAGCTAGTCTTGCACTCTCATTCTCAAGTGGACAATATCTGCGTAGGTGGGGTCCTTCACATTTCCAACATTTGAGTGGCCTTCTATCCTGTTGTGGGTCCTTAGGCTTTTCTCCTGACACTCCAACTAGCTTACTCGCAGCTTGGGATGGCTGCTTCTGCTGATTCCTGAAGTTAGAAGGTTTGAAAACTTTCTTTCTTTGGTCAAACTTCTCATTCTTCTTGTCCTTCCATGCCTTATGGTAATTAGGTTTACCTTTGCTTTGCTCATAGCAATACTTA
Organism: Pseudotsuga menziesii; assembly: GCA_001517045.1. NCBI lineage: Eukaryota > Viridiplantae > Streptophyta > Pinopsida > Pinales > Pinaceae > Pseudotsuga > Pseudotsuga menziesii. The sequence goes on from LPNX010059750.1 coordinate 484,411, forward strand.
GCCTTCCTTATTGCTTCTTCAAGAGTTCTAGGTTCATAAAACTCAATTCTATCTTTGTAAGACTGAGGCAATCCACTCAGAAATCGCTGGACCTTCACCCTTTCATCTCTGATGTACCAGACATACCTCAACAATTCCAAGAACTTATTTGCATACTCTTCCATGGTCTGCTGACCCAATCTAAGCTCATGGAACTCCTTAATCTTGTCATCATAATACCTGTCATAGAGGTATTTCTGCTTGAAATACTTCTTGAACAGTTTCCACTTCAGTCTCATTTCACTGATCCTCTTTACTTTCTTTGAAGTGTTCCCACCAAATGGATGCCCTTCCATTCAGATTGAATATGGCAACTCTTGCCTTCATGTTTCCCTAATAATCCTGCACTTGAAAGTACTTCTTTATCCCAAGAAGCCAAGCTTCAGCTTCTTGTCCAGTCTTTACCTCACCATCAAATTTAGGAGGTTTAGCCTTCTTAAATTCATCCCGAGAGTGATCCCTATGGTGTCTCCTTCTTTTTCCCTTACGAGAAGGAGATCTTGAATCCCCACTGGTTCTTCGGAGTCAGATGATCCACTAGAAGTCCTTCTTCTTCTCCTAGTACTGCTCTTACTGCATTCTGGTTTTGCTACACCTCGTCCAGAGTCTATCTTTCAATGCAAGTCTATCAAGCTATGCAACATGGCAGCATTCAACTGATGCTACTCTTCCCGGGCTTTAATCAAGCTTCTCATGGTGGCTACAAGATCTCACTGTGTCTCTTGGAATCTCCTTCCATTAGAATCTATGTCATCATTTTCGTTACGAACATTTTCTCCCATGGCATCTCTCGCACGCTTGTAGGAATCCTGAGCATCATATCCATCACGGGTCTTCATAACTGAACCACCACTTACTTACCAAATTGTACCACCTGGAATACTGCCCTCGAAGGTGTTTATGATTCTGCAAATGTGTTAGTAACACAAATGTTAGATGCATAACATTGATATAAATCAGAACTACTTACCTTCTTTTCCTGGGACAAAAATCATAAAATGACAATTTTGCTCAAGCACAAAATTTTTCCTCCTTTGCAGCCCTAAAATCCACTGACAATCTGGCGAAAAATTCACTGAAAAACTGCTGAAATGCACTGAGAAATCCCACTTGAAAAACTCAAAATTTCCTTTTCCCCAATCGGACCTCTTCCCAACTAAAATTCCGACACTTTAGCGACCCAATCAACAAATTTCCTCTGGCGCTCATCGACGGCCCTATCACTATAATTTTCTGATGTATCGGATCCTTGGTCGTCTAAGCTACCAGAATACTATCGACGATGCCAAGGACTATTGTATATCGGCAATCAGAACTGTTAATCAATGCGGCATTGGTGATCGGAAGCACTATGCTTCGAGTGGATAGTTCCTTAGTCATCCACAATGGCGAGCAACAAACCATCTGTGGGTTCCGCGGACCATACAACCTGTCGGCGATCGGAACCACTAAACACTATGTGTCGGTGATCCGGACAACTAACTTCTTTCGATGCATTGACGGACTAATCCACTAACCTTCTCTGACGTATCGGTGGTCGGAAGCACTACGCATCGGGTGGATAGTTCTTTAGGTAGCCACAACGACAGACTCACGAAAAACTAAATTCTTCCGACGTTCATCGGTGGTCCGTTCAACTAACTTTCTCTGATGTCATTCATCGGCGACCTCATCAACTAAAATTTTTCGACGCTTTTAACACTTCGGCAAAATTTTCTTTCCTTGTCCTCCACCGCGTCGGATCCTTCATCATCTATTTTTATACGTTGTGTCGGCGATCCCATCTTCTATTTTCTGCCGACATATCATCGGAGATCCCATCTTCTATTTTTTGTCGACGTATCATTGACGATCCCATCAACTAAATTTCACCGACATGTCGATGGTCCAAACAACTAATGTTTTTCGATTTATCAGCTGTTCGAACAACTAAATTTCGTCGACAGCGGTGACGTTTCGGTGACTCCATCTTCTAATTTTCACCCGATCCAATCAACTAATCTTCGCCACTGCTGGGGTCTGCATCGGAGGTCTATCCATCTAAGCCTTCCGATGAGTCGATGGTCTAACACTTAGAAGAATTTTCATGAAATTCTTTCTGCCTGTTTCCCCCCCCTGTCGGGTGTCCTTCCGACTAAATTGTCCGCTGTATCGGAGGAGCTTCCCTCTTATTCCTTCGATGATCCGATGAGCTCGACACTTAGAAAAGTTTTCAACGAAATTTTCTGAAGATTTTTCTGGCATTCATATTTCTTCTGGGCAGAGGGCAACCTGCCTCTGTTAACTAGTTTCTCATGGCCCTCTGAGGCCCAATGCTGCAACGATGGCTCTGATACCACTCTGTAACGTCCCCTACCCTTCGACCGACGAAGAGGATGCTACCGTGTCATCAAACATCCAGGCAAACGGCCACATGCACATTAAGATACATACAAATTGAAATGAAATGCTTAAACTAGAACCTGCATAGATACATAATTATTTATCATACATCGGAAGAAAACATACGCCCATTCAAGCATTCAACATGTTCATCATAATTTATTAATAGTAAATATGATTGCACAAGTAAAATAGACAAGATTACTTATCTTATAAAGAACTCGTCCCGCAACCAGCTACGTCGCTGCAACGTTCCACCCAACCATAGGCCAACGTGCTCCTTAATCTCTCAGCAATGCTGCCACCCCCGAGCTGGGAATGATTCCCCAAGGAATAAGGAACAAGCAGCCTTACACATAGACAAGGGTACACAAAACAAAAAACACAGCCAAGCCAACACAGTTGGGTTTATCAGGCCATCAACAAATCAGCCAAGCCAACACAGTTGGGTTTATCAGGCCATCAAGGAGCTGGGAAAGGCTAAATGCTAAGCTGGTGAGCCCATTGAAGAGCTAAGGACACCTACACCAGAACCAGCTTGACTTCTAGGACACCCACACACACCCAACACAAGGAAATCAGTCCCTTCTCTGCTACACAGTCCCTCAGGCCCTGACCTCCCTTCCAGTGCTATTCAGGGGTTATGGAGAAGAAAGCTATCCCTCTATATCTGTCTATGTGGTTCCCAAAAACACCAGGTTTATCAAGCAACCCAAGCCTTCATTCCCATTCCAACACATTCCGAAGACCAACCACTACATACATGCAACAAACAAGCGATTCACAGCTTGGACAGGGAAAGTCGATCCCTGAGTCGTTCTTGGCCCTATCATGGCCAAAACGACTCACTCATAACCCACAACAGCCCAAATCACAAATGAAGTCACAACCAACCAAAATCTTGGGGAAAGCAACCGCCCCGACCTTCAACACTGAAACAACGGGAAGACACACAGCCCGGAATGGAAGAAGAAAATCCGATGTTCAACTTGGATAGGGGAACATACACCCAGAACCATGATAATGGTAAGAAAAATACATACGCACAATCCAGAACGTGAATAGTTCATACACAAGAAAAATCATGGATGAAAAAAGAACGCTTTCCCTAGCTCCCTATGTGAGGGTGGGCAAAAACAATCCCGAATCCCAACTGGTGCGTGAGGAAAACATAACGTCTCCGCGCGGGGATGGGCGATTCCAGCTTGTGCGTGAGGATGAGAAAAATCATGGAGAGTGGGAAAGTGGAAGAGTCTGCTGGTGGAGTGTGCGTGTGGGCAAGGATTGGCAGTCCTGCCACCCACCACTTCCTAGCCATAACTGCCCCCAACTACAACATAAGTTTTAAATGGGTGGTTGACACATGGCTTTTCCCCATAGGCTCAAGGTTTAACAATTCCCCCTCCTTATCCTTAGGAAAATCATGCCCTTTTCATTATGGTTGCATTGACATAGCTGGTTGGGGTTTATTTAATTAAAAAGCATATTTTCATGATGCCAAAACTAATATGTGTCATATATCACGATATACCATCGGCAACGATTCCAATTGCCGAAACATAACACAACCAAATCGATGGTGGGGCTTTTTCCTTTAGCTCCACACCATGATCAATTACCTTATATCCATCATGTACATTTAATGCAGTGGGGTCAAAACCGAGGTGTTACATTATACATGTAAGACGATTTGTAACCAGTTTTCGGATCAAGATTATTATCTCAACTAGCATAAAATATAATGCTAGTAATTTTATTTAGTTTACAACATTTATCAAATGAATGAGGTATCGTTGACCTGTATATTTATGTTCTACATAGTTTCTGGTAAACATAAGTGTTTTGTAAACAGAACATAGTCTAGTTGCTCTTCCATTTCGCTATATCTATAACTTGTTCATTTAATTTTCATCAAACTATTATTAGTTTAGCTCCTGTATGTAATTCTAGTGGAAAGTAATTGTATAGCAGATTCCTTTTATTACATTATTACCTAACACCCTGGTAATTCACAGGTACTCTTTTCAACAATGTTCAAATTAGGTAAACATAGAAAAAACTAAACATAGTTATAGTCATAAGTATTATGGTTGTCATTCACACATGGAATTTAAAAACTTAGTGTAGAAGATAGTCTACTACTATTTAAGTATTTACCAAGAAATGATGCAATAATACAAATTTTATAATGTTATTATAGTATTACTGCTATTTGGGTAAAGAAAGAAAGATGATCTTCTACAAAATTTATCCTACCTAACCTTGTAATCTATTTTATCTCAGAAGGGGATAATGAAAAACAAACACTAGTATCTTAAAATGATACTAATTTAATACCTAGGCTAAAATTCCAGCTATGCATCTTTCTATAGTTGCAAGGATATATACATAAATGATTTTAATTGTTGTATCTTCCTAAATCTTTTACAAGGTCTTTTCATAAATCTATACTTTGTCACAAGGTGTTGTTTATTATGCAAATAAATTGAATAGTTCCTTGCATAAGTTTCTCTTTAACCATTTCAAAAATTATAGAACATAATATAAACCCTAGTATAACTACTAACTCTCTACATTATTCGATAGAGTTATAACAAGCGTAAAAACCATGATGCAAGATATTGAAAGTTATGATCAAGTTTTTAACACAGTTTATTTATCATACACTATTGTGTGTAAGCTACACCATGAGGTCTCGAACTATATCATAAAACCCACATTTCGTAAATAAATCTGAAGCCACGTGGTCCATGTTTGTTGGTTAGGGATTTTACCTTTGGGTTTCACCATATAAGTTTTCCTAAACCCTAAAAAATCACATTTAACTAACTTTTTCCATTGCTCTGGAATGGGAGGGCCATAGGCTCATGGTCGCATGGCCTTACTATCACTCCCTTGACTCTGTGTAAGCCTCCTTGCTAAATTGCTTTTCTTCTGCATATGAAATTTGTGTGGCCATTGTCTTTCATTCTGTGTGAGTGCTCTCTGTCGATGTTACCATTTCTCTGTAAACGCTACCCTTCGTCGTTACCTTGCCTCTGCAAGTGTATCCTTCAAGCACTGGTGTAGTGACGAACTTGATAGTGTGAACACGACTCTTGATCTGTCTATTTGAGTATTCTTGTTGGGTGTAGGGTTAACTGTCCTCACTGTCCGATTTATAGTGTGGGCTTTGACTCTGTTTCGCCGTGCTCTTTGGTTTCGGGCTTGCATACTGTGCGTTGTGGTTCCTCTTGTCAGTGCTTCCTTGAAGCTTTATGTACCTTATTTGTGGCTAGGTTTTGTTCATAATACTACTACGACCGATATCCTCTCTTCGGTAAGCACAGTAGTTTTAAAAATTAACACTAAAACTCTTCTGCACCATACTTGATTTTTATTTTAATTATTGTAAGAATTTAACATTTGGGTTTTTTTTATTGTGCAGGTTTTCGAAACAAAAGCTTTCAGCTGAAGGATACCACTGAAGAATACCCTACAAGGACTCCATCCTTCGTGTCTACCCTGGTTAGTTTTGGTCTTTCCTGAGGTTTCTCCTGCACTGGTGTATGGTGTTTTAGTGATACTGTCACTTGGTTCTTGGATTTCTGCTCGGCTGTGGATACATTGTGGTCTATTTGTTTTGGATGGCCATGTGGCCGAGACTGTGATGTGTTGTGAAGAAAACTTTGAATCCCTAGTGGCTGTATCATGATGGAATACTTTGGGCCTTCACGGTCGTGACCTGATAAAATATTTATGTGGCCTTTTTGGCGGTAGTTTAGTTACAGTAATGTTATTTTTGAACAGGCTATTAAGTCATGTATTTTTGTTGTAAAAAGGGCATTAGGCCACAACTGATATGGTTATAGTGATGGTTAGGGTTTAGATGCTATTTCTATTTTGAATAAGCTTGAAGCTTACTGTTTTGTACTTATATACTTGATAATATATATATTTACTGTGGTTTTATAAAGATGATGGCAGGTTGTAGATTTATCTACTTTGGTTTATTTTTCAATTCTTTTTAAATAATTCTAAACATAAATATTGTTACTGCAATTGTTATTTGTTTGACTATGTTTTAAAAGAGAAGCGAAATATTCAGATAGTTGGTTTTTAGAACAGAAATTGATTTTAATGTCAGTAAAGAATTACTTCAGTAAATGGATAGAAGAAAAAAGGTGAATAATACCTCCTGAATCTTTACTTTTTTCCTGGGTTGACATGTGTTGAAAGGTTTTTATTTACTTTAGTTTATATTTACCCAAACAATTTTTAATACTGTTTCCTGTGAAAATGTATTAAATTTTGTATATTCATATAATGGATAATTGTGGTTGTACAAATGAGGAATGTATACGTTAATTAATTTTGGGTGAAATTGTAAAATCCTTCTGCTAGTAAAAGAGAAGGTAATGATATTCCTGATTTTCACAGTTTATTCAATATAGGTTTTATTTATAAAACCCTATATTAATTTTAAATTAATACATAGTTAATATTTGATTATAATGTTATTTTAGTTTCATTTTACTTAGATTAATGATGAAATTATCTCAGTAATTTTTTAGCCTTATTTATTGTTTTTTAGTTAACCTTGCTTGTTTAATTTCTGTTTTTATAATGTCTTTTAATTACTATAATAGTAAGCTTATAGTAAATAATTTATCCACTGTGTAATTAAGTACACAAACTAAGTGTATATATATTTTTAAATCTTTCTTAGAGACAGATTTGTTTATGTTAAGACACTGTACTCTGTCTAAGTAAAACATCTGAAATAGAAAGGAATAACATACTTATGATTAACTCTTATGACATTTGTAGAAGGTGAAGAAACACATTCAAGCATACTTCATTCAATACTTATCATAATTTAATCTAACCTACTGTACTAGAGTACTACCTGTTAAAGGGTGTGGAAAAATACAGTTAGGTATTTTTTTTTAATCTATGAGTAAAATTGGAAATTCTTCTAATCATTTACCCTAATCTATCTAGTCCAGAATTTGACTATCTTTTTCATAGTAAAATATTTCATTAACTAATCCTAATCAACAGCAGAACAGAAACATAACACATTATTGCTTAAACTCAATCCTTCTAGGTGTAAATATGCAATTAGAAAAGCAGATAAATCATGTAGAACCTGGAAACGTAGAAGAGGTGAAAACATCTTAAGGAACCTGTTCTTCCCAACCAAATCTTGGAGATAGTTGAATTGCAAATCTTAGGACTCCGAGCTTGTCTCCTGGTCCACTTGGTAGAAGTACTGGGTGAGAGATGTAGTTTAGTAATCCTCTGCAACTCTACTGAGTATTCAATAGTAAATATGTTCTGCATGCATCAGTATGAACTCAGCTTAGAATAGCTACACTAGTTCATATCTTTAGCACTTTTCACTCAAAACAAACCTCAGCTAGTCCCCTCCATCGAATTTTCTTGTGCACTTCATTCACTCAAAATGTTCACAAGTCAAGAATGAGCAGCCTCAACTGTCTTCAATGGGAAGTTTTATTAGCATGCCTAGGTCTTTTGGGTCAGTTTTCACTTAATGAGCCACCTACTCTTGTTCCACTTTCTTGGGGAACATGACCACAAAAATAGGGAAGTTTTCTCTTGCAACGGCTAGAAGTAGTTTGAGGATGCTGCCAAGTGTCAATCTGCTCTCAACCTAGCCTACTACACCAAGTGACCAGTAAAACACTCATTTAACAACTTCCTTAAGCTGTCGTCTCATCTTTCACTTATTAATTAATAAAATATTCAGAAATTACATTCAATTATCCTTGACCCCCCTTGGTCATTAATTACAAACTTTATAATAAAATATAACATAATATTTTTTAAAACATAAAATCTTTTGCAATTTGGGGCATGTGACATACACACCCCCTTAAATATAACATCGTCCTCGATGTTATTTATTCTTTGTCCTCAGAATTTCCCTGGAACAGAATTGGATATGCATCTTACATATGACTCTCCAATTCCCAGGTGGCTTCTTCTGAACTAAGGTGCTTCCATTGCACCTTCACCTGACCAATGGTGCGATTCCAAAGCAAGATCTCCCTCCTTTCGAGGATACAATCCGGTTCCACCAGAAAATATCCTTCTAATTCCACCTGCACATCATTCCAGTTTATAACATGAGTATCATCATTGACATATTTTTTAACACAGAAATATGAAAAACATTATAAACCTTCAAATTTGGCGGCCAAGTCAATTGATATGCCACCTGTCCTATTCTGGACAATATCTCAAAAGGTCCACAATATTGGGGTGCTAATTTAGCACAACTTCCTAATCTCAGAGAACTCTTTTTATGCCTTACCTTTATAAAGACATGTTCACCCACCTGGAACTCTTTTTGAGTTCGTTTAAGATCTGCTTGACTTTTTTGTCTGTCTTGAGCAACTTTCAAGTTACCTTGCACCTGGTTTACAATTAACTCCATCTATTTTAGTAGTTCAAATCCTAATACTAACCTGTCAACAGGATTACTCTATGATATGGGGGTATTGCACTTCCTTCCATACAAAATTTCAAATGGACTGTATTTTGCTGAAGCTTGGTAGTGATTGTTGTAAGCAAACTCTACTAGGTGTAAGTAATCTTCCCATTTTCCTGGTTGTTCCTTAACATACATTCTGAGCATATCTTCCAACACTTGATTCACTCTTTCAGTCTGTCCATTCGTCTGGGGATGAAAAGAGGTACTGAAATTTAAAGTAGTATTCAGTCCTTTAAATAAAGACTTCCAAAAATTGCCCGTAAACTTAAAAGTTCTGTCTAAAATTATAACTTTCGGTATCCCATGTAAATGAAATATTTGTTTCATGAATATATCAGCAATTATAGCAGCCTTGTAAGTGGTTTTTACAGGTATAAAATGAGCTGCTTTACTAATTTTATCAATGACTACCATTATCGAGTCATTCAGATTTTGATTTCTAGGTAGACCTGTAATAAAATCAAGACTGATTATTTCCCACTTCCAGCTAGGGATAGGTAATGGCTGAAGTAATCTGGCTAGATGTTGGTGTTCAGTCTTAACTTGTTGACATTCAAAAAACTTGGCAATGTATTCCATCAATTCATTCTTCATGTTTGGCCAAAACTAATCCTTCTGTAACATGGTTATAGTCTTCTGATAACCAGGATGTCTTGAGTAAGGAGTCTTATGAATTTCGTTTAAAATTAGTAACTTAATATTAGGTACATTAGGTATATATAGCCTATATTTATATAGTAATAATCCTTTTTCATTTAGAATATACCCTGTACTTAAACTTTCAGTTAAATTTTCTGTTACTTTTGCTTGTAATTTTTGATAGTTTTCATCCAATCTCACTCCTTCCTCTAACTGTTCTTCTAAATATGTTTTATAAGTGCTGATTGCTGCTACAAAATTTAGTTTTGCATTTATGCTTAGAGCATCAGCAACCTTATTTTATTTTCCCTTAATATGTTGGATTTCAAAATCATACTCTCTAAGGAAATCTAGCCACCTAGCTTGCCTTGCGTTTAATTTAGGTTGATCCAACAAATATTTTAATCCTTTATTATCTGTCATTAATATAAATTTTCTTCCGATTAAGTGATGTCACCACATCTTCAAAGCATGTATGATGGCATCCAACTCTAATTCATAGGTTGCATAGTTTTTCTCATGAATCTTAAGCTTCCTAGACTCAAATGCAATTAGGTGTCCTTCCTGAGTTAAAACTCCACTTAGACCGTCATTGCATGCGTTAGTGCATACTATAAAATATTTATTAGGATCACCAATTCTTAAGATTGGTGCAGTAGTTAGTAATGTTTTAAACTTTTTAAAAATTTCCTCACACTTTTGACTCCACTCGAATTTCTTTCCTTTCTTCTGTAAAGAAGTTATGGGATTGGCAATTTTGAAAACCCTTCAATGAATCTTCGATAATAGCCAGTAATTCCTATGAATGACCGTACGTCGGTTACGTCCTCTGGTACTGGCCATTCTTCAATTGCTTTTATCTTTTCTGGATCAACTGAGATCCCTTATTTAGTTACTACATGGCCCAAGTACTGTATTTTATCCTTAAAGAAATCACACTTACTAAATTTAGCATAAAGCCGATGTTCTCGCAATTCCTGTAAAACAATTTTTATGTTCTCCTCGTGTTCTTATTTAGAATTAGAATAAATTAGAATGCCGCCAATGAATACCACAAAAAATTTAACAAGGTATTTATGCAACATATTATTCATTAAGCACATGAAAATAGTCGGGGCATTAGTAAGCCCAAATGTCTTAACAACAAACTCACAGTGACCATATCTGGTCCTACATGCTGTTTTAAAGATGTCTTCATCTTTGATTCGGACTTGGTGATAACCAGATCGTAAATCAATCTTTGAGAATATAGTTTCTCCACGCAGCTGGTCAAACTGATCATCTATGCGGGGCGACGGATATCTATTTTTAATGGTCATTTTATTAAGTTGATGGTAATCTATACATAAACGTAGAGTACCGTCCTTCTTTTTAATGAAAATAACAGGTGCTCCCCAAGGAGACACACTGGGTCTAATATAATTCTTATCAATAAGTTCTTTTAACTGTGATTTTAATTCATTTAATTCCAATATATTCATTTGATAAGGGGCTTTTGAGCTGGGCACTGCACTAGGTACCAACTCAATAGTGAAATCTAACTCTGTCCTCGGAGGCAGTCCTGAAATTTCTTCTGAAAATACATCCGAATACCCCCTCAGGATTGGAATATATTCTAGTTTTAGTTTATTTTCGTTATCAGTATGTTCTTCGTTAATTACAGTTACAACAAAGGCTTTACAACCCTTCCGAACAACTCTCTTTAATTGCAAAGCAAAGATCTGTCTGATAGATATTTTCCCAGGGATTCCTGTAATGATTATTGTTTCTCCTTCATTATTTACACAAGTAAAAGTTTTATCGAAATAGTTCATAACTACTCTATGATATTCTAACAAGTCCATACCAATTAACATATCATAAGAACCTAAAGGAAGTACATTAAGCTCACTGAGGTTTCAAACTGATCCATGTTTACAGTACAATCCTTTACAAAACAAATCACTTTTCTTTTTGCGCCAGTAGCTAGCTGAACTAACCATGACTTTGCAAAATTTTCTACCGATAACTTGCATTTTTCTACTAAATCAGGAGAACTATAACTTAAGCTAGCCCCTAGGTCAATTAAAATAGATATAGGTGTTTGATTATTCTTACCTTCCACTTCCACCATGGAAGTTTGATAATCTGCTTGCCTGTTTTCCAGTGCTGCGTTGATCCTGGGAATTGTCCTTGCTAGATCACCAACAGTCATCTTCTCCTGCACCGTATGTATGTTGCTGACAGTCTTCTTCTGGTTAGGGAAAATTGATGCATAATGAGGACCATTACATTCCCAACATTGTATTGGTTCTTTACGTTCATTATCTTAGTGTAATTGGTGTGATTATTAACAGGTTCTTTATTTCTAGGGCCATTTGGGTTTAACTGTGAATTACCTTTATTCCCTTGGAAATTTTTATTAGGAAAATTACGTGTGTTATTATTCCTAAAAATGTGGTTAGGTATGAAACCTTTCTTCTTCTGTTCAAAATTATTAGATCTTTTAGCCTTCCAGTTTGACATACTTTTTGCGGTTCTGCTCATAGCAAAAATTCGCCTTTCGCATAGCCTCCTCTAAGGTTTTTGTATTATCGTATTCAATTTTGTCTTTTATGTGAAAAGGTAAATAGCTTAGAAACCGCTGTATTTTAGGCTTCTCATCCACAATATAAGGCACATAACGTAGCAGGATTAAAAATTTACTGTTTAATTCTTTCATGTTCATTGTTTCCTTTTTTAGTTCATAAAATTCCTTAGCTCGCTCTTCATAGTATTGTTTTGACAAGAACTTATTTTTAAAATATTTCTTAAAGGTACTCCAGTGAATGTTCTTTTCCCTAATACCTTTTACTCGTTTTAGGTCCTGCCACCAAATATCTGCCTTCCCAATTAAAATGATTCGGCCTCTTGTCCTTTCTCAGTTTCACCATTGAAAGTTGGTGGTTTTATTTTCTTAAATTCTCCTAAATTTTTTCATAAGGCTTAAATTTTCTTTTTCTTTAATAATGATTATCTTCACTACTATCACTAGTATACTGATAATTCTTCCTATGTGGATCACCATAAATCTCAGAGGATGAACTACTTTCGATTTTAGACTGTTTATACTTTTTGCTTTTGTGTTGGTAGGACATATCTTCAGATCATGTTTGTTTATCTTTTTCTTCATTCTGGAATTTTTCCATTAGTATCTGGTTCAGCTCCTCTTGAGGTCTCAGAATTCTTTCATTTTCCATTTTGACTGTTTCCATCTCAGTTCTTAATTCCTTAACAGTTTGTAATAATTCTGAAGAGTTATTGGTTATTTCTTCCTGAACTAATTCTCTTCTAGTATTACTTCGTTCATTAAACGGGGACTCTTCATCTGCATATTCCTCGAGTCTTGCCATACCTGCAGTTTAGCTCAGAAAATTTTTCTGGAAATAACATTTCAAAAACAAAAATAACAATCAATATGCATGCACTAAATCTACTATTTATCTATGCAGGTTGAGCCTTATTCAAGCCTAGTGTCTGAACGTGTGCTATGATACCACATGTAATACTCCAAAAATTTGTAAAAATTTAAAATTTTTCATATGACATTAAATGTTTCAATCATCACTACTGAGAAACATTTAACTGTTAATGGTTAACCTAAACAAGTTTAAACTAGAACTAATTCTTTTGTTAATTTCTAGTTCCACATACTTAATTGTTTTTTTTCATAAATCATTATTAAGGATTTGATTTAGCAGGTTATGATTTGAAACAACAGGAATTGAAACATCTGTTTAATTACTAGTGCTAAGTTTGTTTTACTATTTTGTGAAAATATGAAGGAACTTCAATTGAGATCCGAGGCTTACTTAGCTTTTTTAGCTAATGTAGTGAAGTGATGCTTCTTTTACAGGTCTTATACAGGTAAGACGATTTGTAACTAGTTTCCGGATCGAGATTATTATCTCAACTAGCATAAAATATAATGCTGGTGAATTTATTTACTTTACAACATTCATCAAATGAATGAGGTATCATTGAATTGTATATTTATGTTCTACATAGTTCTGGTAAACATAAGTGTTTAGTAAACTGAAGATAGTCTAGTTTCTCTTCCATTTTGCTATATCTATAACTTGTTCATTTAATTTTCATCAAACTATTATCAGTTTAGCTCCTGTATGTAATTCTAATGGAAAGTAATTGTATAGAAGATTCCTTTTATTACCTTATTACCTAACACCCTGGTAATTCACAGGTACTCATTTCAACAATGTTGAAATTAGGTAAACTTAGAAAAACTAAATATAGTTATAGTCATAAGTATTATGGTTGTCATTCACACATGGAATTTAAAAACTTAGTGTAGAAGACAACCTACTATTGTTTAAGTATTTACCAAGAAATGATGCAATAATACAAATTTTGTAATGTTATTATAATATTACTAGTATTTTGGTAAAGAAAGAAAGATCATCTTCTACAACATTTATCCTACCTAACCTTGTAAGCTCTTTTATCTCACAAGGGGATAATGAAAAACAAACACTAGTATCTTAAAATGATACTAATTTAATACCTAGGCTAAAATTCCAGCTATGCATCTTTCTATAGTTGCAAGTATATATACATAAATGATTTTAATTGTTGTATCTTCCTAAAGATTTTACAAGGTCTTTTCATAAATCTATACTTTGTCACAAGGTGTTGTTTATTATGCAAATAAATTGAATAGTTCCTTGCATAAGTTTCTCTTTAACCATTTCAAAAATTACAGAACATAATATAAACCCTAGTATAAATACTACTATTAAATTGAGCACATAGATCTGTGGACAAACACACAACTCACAAGATAGATCACACAATTTACTCAGCAATTGAAGAATGAAACAGTGCAAAAATGGCTTGCAACTGTGAATGCTTTCATTAATAAAAAAGTAATTAGATAGTAGTTACAATGAAGTACAATGGCTTAAATAGCCACATGTAATTCGAATCCACATGAGGAAATTCGAATTGATTAGACTGTACTTGAATGTAGGTAACCAAGACCTTGTCTAAATCACTGTTGGAGGACTCAATAGTTAACTGAACTTGTCTAAACCATAACCAGAGTTCATCGGAATTCTAAAAAACAACTCAAGTGTTACATTCAGTGTTGACTAAGGCTAACTGATTGTGGTAGGTGAGAAATGTGCCCCTCCTGCATGCAGCCGCTGCAAACTTAGCGCTAACTGAATGTAGAGGACTAGAATTGAATATAATTGACTCATAACTTAGCTTGACTAGACACCAACTCAACTGAATTGACCTTGGTTGGTTTCGACACTCCCAGTGGCTCCTAAATTGTAGGGATTGGTCTAGGAGGCTCCTAAAATGATGCATACAAGTGCAATAAGTCACAGTAGGCCTCAATTAGTGTTCCCCACACTTTATTAACTGAAACATGTGCCTCAATTAGGCCAAGTAGACCCAATGGTGCTAGTGACTAAAAATAGACTGGATGGACTCCCGATTTAGACATGACTCCTGATTTAGACATATGACCAAATTGGACAAGGGAGGATTAATAATCCTAATAACTACCTCTCTACATTATTTGATAGAGTTATAACAATCATAAAAACCATGATGCAAGATATTGAAAGTTATGATCAAGGTTTCAAAATAGTTTATTTATCATACACTATTGTGTGCAGGCTACACCAAGAGGTCTCGAACTATATCATAAAACCCACATTTCACAAATAAATTTGAAGACGTGTGGTCGATGTTTGTTGGTTAGGGTTTTTACCTTTGGGTTTCACCATATAAGTTTTCCTAAACCCTAAAAAATTGCATTTACCTAACTTTTTCCATTGCTCTGGAATGGGAGGGTTTTAGGCTCATGGCGGCATGGCCTTACTGTCACTCCCTTGACTTTGTGTAAGCTTCCTTGCTGAATCATTTTTCTTCTGCATATGAAATTTGTGTGGCCATTGTCTTTCGTTCTGTGTGAGTGCTCTCTGTCGCTATTACCATTTATCTCTAAACACTACCCTTCATCGTTACCTTGCCTCTGCAAGTGTATCCTTTAAGCACTGGTGCAGTGACGAACTTGATAGTGTGAACACGACTCTTGATCTGTCTATTTGAGTATTTTTGTTGGGTGTAGGGTTAACTGTCCTCGCTGTCCGATTTCTAGTGTAAGCTTTGACTCTGTTTCTCTGTCGTCTTTGGTTTCGGGCTTGCATGCGGGTTGTGGTTCCTCTTGTCAGTGATTCCTTGAAGCGTGCTGTACCTTATTTGTGGCTAGGTTTTGTTAATAATACTACTACGATCAACATCCTCTCTTCGGTAAGCACAGTAGTTTTAAAAATTATCACTAAAACTCTTTTGCACCATACTTTGATTTTTATTTTAATTATCGTAAGAATTTAACATTTGGGGTTTTTCGATTGTGCAGGTTTTTGAAATAAAAGCTCTCAGCTGAAGGATACCACTGAAGAATACCCTGCAAGGACTTCACTCTTCGTGTCTACCCTAGTAAGCCTCGGTCTTTCCTAAGGTTTCTCCTGCACTAGTGTATGGTGTTTTAGTGATACTGTCACTTGGTTCTTGGATTTCTACTCGGCTGTGGATACATTGTTGTCTATTTGTTTTGGATGGCCATGTGGCCTAGACTGTGATGTGTTGTGAAGAAAAATTTGAATCCCTAGTGGCTGTATCGTGATGGAATACTTTGGGCCTTCACGACCGTGACCTGATAAAATATTTATGTGGCCTTTTTGGCAATAGTTTAGTTACAGTAATGTTATTTTTGAATAGGCTATTAAGCCATGTCTTTTTGTTGTAAAAAGGTCATTAGGCCGTAACTGATATGGTTACAATAATGATTAGGGTTTAGATGCTATTTCTATTTTCAATAATCTCGAAGCTTATTGTTTTGTACTTATATAATTGAAAATATATATATTTACTGTGGTTTTAAGAAGACAATGGAAGGTTGTAGATTTATCTGCTTTGGTTTATTTTTCAATTATTTTTAAATGATTCTAAATAGAAATATTGTTACTGCAATTGTTATTTGTTTGACTATGTTTTAAAAGAGAAACAAAATATTCAGATAGTTGGTTTTTAGAACATAAATTGATTTTACTGCCAGTAAATGGATAGAAGAAAAAGGGTGAATAATACCTCCTGAATATTTACTGTTTTCTAGGTTGAAATGTGTTGAAAGGTTTTTATTTACTTTAGTTTATATTTATCCAAACAGTATTTAATACTGTTTCATGTGGAAATGTATTAAATTTTGTGTATTCATATAATGGATAATTGTGGTTAGAAGTACTTCCCAAAAAGGAATATTGAAAATGGCTTGATAAAATTGTCTGCAAGTAGGTCGATGAATGGTTGAAGGGGTTTCTTGGTAGCTGAGAAGGTCGGTGGAGGCATATCAGCAAGTCTCGAGATGGTTCCTGCTCCTCCTCGGGGGGAGAGGGACCAAGGAAGGCCTGAAGCTATGGAGGTAGAGATAACCATAGCGGAATCAGAAAATGACAAAGGAAAAGCGGTACTCAATTATCAGGAAACTGCAAAGGATGGGGAAGGGTGTAGTGGAACAAGAAAAAAGGAGGCAACTAAACAGGATGCAAGAAGGATAGGACAATGTGTCCCAAAGTCCAAGATGATCCCAAGACTTCAGATCACATCAGACAGAGTCAGGGAGGAAATTCAATACATGAAGGAAAGGGCCCTCATAGGAAAATTCATGGGGATCTGACCCACAGAAAAGATGCTGGTAGGATGGATAAATTCTACGTGGAAACCCCAAGGGCACTATGATCTACAGTTGGGGGCTAAAGGTTTCTTCACCATCATCTTTTTCAACGAAGAGGACAAAACCAAAATATTTGAGAATGGCCCCTACTTCTTCAACTCGGTCGGTCTCTTCTTGAGACCCTGGAAAAAGAGGTTCGAATCGAATAAAGAAAATATAACAATCGCACCAGTATGGATCAGAATGTATTCCCTTCCATCAAAATATTAGAAGGAAGAAATCTTAATAGACATAGGAAACTCTCTGGGGACATTTATCAAAGTCTCTGAACAAACAAGACAGAGGAAATACATTTTGTATGCCAGGATATGCATCTACCTGGACATTTCAAGAGATTTACCAGATGGAATAGAGTTAACATGGGAAGAAGAGGATTGGTTTCAAGCTATTGACTATGAGCAGATCCCATTCAGGTGTAGGAAATGTCATGAACATGGGAATTTGTTTAGAGACTGTCCCCAAAATAAGAGACAAGGAGGTAAGCAAGATCAATAACTTCAGGATGCAGAAGGATTCACCAAGACTCAAAACAAGAAAAGGCAAGCCAGAAAGATATCGAGCCCAGAAGCTCACAAAAGGGTGTAGACTCAGAATCGCTTCGCTAACCTTTAGGGTGACCAGGCAACAAAAAATGTCAAAGCACCATCAGAAGCCATGATAGACAAACTTCAGAATAAACAGGAAGGGGAAAAGAATAATGATATACAAGGAGATGACAAGAATCCAGCTCCGACAGATTCCCCAGATGGCACTCCTTTGAAACATCCCAAGGAACCTCAGAAAGACTTGGGATCAGGGGAAGGTGCTACTAAGGACATGGAAATAGGGGACCTAGATCTGGATAGACTGGAATCTGCCTGCTCTAACAAAAACCCAACAACAATTCCACCACAACAAGTGTCTCTTTTAGAGAAAGTGATCATCCAGGCCAAGAATACGAATAACCTAGGAGTCATGACTAAAGCTCTCAAAGTCACAGATGGGAAAGGGAAAAACTCAAAGAAAGATAAAAGAGGCAGACCAAGCAATGTTCAGAGAATCAAATCAATTGGAGAACAACTAGTTGCATTAGGTCAGTATCCAACCATAGATGCAGCCCTATCCCCCTCCAACTAAATCCCCCCTAATGCAGATTACAACCTGGAATATCAGAGGTTGTAACAGCATGATCAAGAAGCACCTTCTGAAAAGAAGAATCGAGAAGGAAAAATTAGGGATAAACTTCCTTCAAGAAACTAAATGCTCGAGAGAAGACTTAGCGAAAATAGCCCAAAAAGTGTGGAAGGGTTGTGAAACGATTGCCATCGATGCTAGAGGTTCGGCAGGGGGTATGGGAATTCTTTGGAATCCCTAAGTGGTGACCTTGTCAGGTTTCTTTACCACCAAATACTCTATTTTGGCTGATTTCCACATTCTCGGAACCAGAATCATAGGAATCATCACCAATGTCTATGGACCTCCGAAGGTCGATCAGAAGCAGACCTTCATTGAGTCTCTCTTTGACCTTAAAATGATAGTTATGAACAGGGCTTGGATCATTGGAGGGGACTTTAACTTAATAAGAAATCTAGGGGAAAAAAAGGGAGGTATTCGCAGCTTAAACCCTGCAAGTACTCTTTTCAATAATACTATCTTTGATCTGGATCTGATCGATGTCAGAACTTCCAATGGTCTTTTCACTTGGAATAATAAACAATTAGGGGATAGAGGAATGACTTGTAGACTAGACAGATTCCTTCTTTCATAATCGGTCGTGATGGCTGGAGGCACCCTCAGAGCGGTCGTCCTTCCAGCGGAAGGGTTAGATCATTGGCCCATCACTTTAGCGTGTGACAATGTCAGAGTCAACCCCTACAGACCTTTTCATTTTGAAAAATTCTGGCTCCTCCAACCAGACTTTCAGGAGAATCTCAAAGACTGGTGGGAGAACTCCCCCCCTGTTAGGGGAACGTGCATGTTTCAATTCCAACAGAAGCTAAAACAACTCAAAGAATGCATAAAAAATGGAATAAGGAATCCTATGGCAATATATTTCAAGAAAAACAAGCTTTAGAGATCAAGATACAACATCTTTAGTCACTAGTTATGCTTAGTGGTTACACTGAGGAGTT
Source organism: Pseudotsuga menziesii (assembly GCA_001517045.1). Taxonomy (NCBI): domain Eukaryota; kingdom Viridiplantae; phylum Streptophyta; class Pinopsida; order Pinales; family Pinaceae; genus Pseudotsuga; species Pseudotsuga menziesii. Next base: position 503,864 of record LPNX010059750.1, read on the forward strand.
GAGACTTCAGGAAAAGACCTTCTTGCAGGAATTTAATCTAAGAGAAAGATAGGAGGAAGTCTTCTGGAGCCAAAAGTCACGCATAAAATGGCTCCAAGAAGGGGAACGCAACACCAGTTTCTTCCATAAAGAAAGCATACAACACAGACATGGTAATAGGTTGGATAGACTATAGAAGGAGGACGGAAGTATAGTCGAATCCCAAGAAGATATGGAGAACACCTTATACTCCCACTTTGCTAATCTTCTGCAGGAATCAGATAGGGATAGGCAAGAAGCTCAAAGAGAAGTGTTCAGTCACATCCCCAAGCTCATCACGGAGGACCATAATCAAATTCTCTGCTAATCTATCTAGATGGATGAGGTAGAAATCGTGGTGAATCAAATGGCCAAAGACAAAGCATCGGGCCCAGATGGTTTCACCACCAATTTTTTTCATGCTAGCAGGAATTGGTTAAAAGAAGAAATAGTGGAACTGGTGGAGGACTCTCAGAAATTGGGGAGCATTCTCAAAGCGCTCAATTCGACTTTCTTGGCTCTCATTCCTAAAGAAAGTGGAACCGAAGACCCAGGCAAACTTAGACCAATTTCCCTGTGCAATGTTATCTACAAAATCATCTCTAAGGTAATAGCTAATCGTTTAAAACCCATCCTTCCTCTTATCATTTCATTGGAGCAAGCTAGATTTGTGGAAGGCAGACATATATTGGTAGGTATAATTCTTGTCCATGAAACCATCCACTCACTCACAACAACCAGGACCCTAGGTATGCTTCTGAAACTCGATCTATCTAAGGCCTATGATAAACTGAACTGGCAATTTTTGGGTGGCATTTTAAAAGCTTTTGGATTTGCAGAAGATTGGATTAACTGGATTATGAACATGATCTCCTTTGCTTTTTTTTCTATTCTGGTTAATAGTTCTCCCTCGAGGCCTTTCAATGCAACCAGAGGAATAAGACAGGGAGATCCTCTTTCTCCATTCCTCTTCATTATTGCAGCTGAAGGGCTTGGAAGACTTCTTAAGAATAGGAGAGCCGGGAATAAAATCCAAGGTTTATCCCTAATGGATGGAATGGATCCCCAAACCCACCAATAGTTCGTAGATGACAATATGATGATGGGCCCATCTTTAGTGCAAGAAGCTAGGGGAATCAAAGACTGTTTGAATACTTTTCTTGAAGCTAGTGGCTTAGAAATAATAAAGGAGAAATCTCAGACCTATTTCTTCAACACCCCCAGGATCACCAAGTGAAATATCTTAAGGACCTTGGATTTTTCGGAAGGAAGCTTCCCCTCGAAGTATCTCGGTGCTCCAATGGCCGAGTCAACTATCAAACAGGTCTCGTGGAAAGAACTGTTAGACAAAATTAACAAAAAGCTTAGTCTATGGACCTTCAGAGCTCTTAATTTTTCGAGCAGACTCATCTTGGTGAAATCGGTATTGCAGGCCATGCCCATGTATATTTTCTCAGTTTTGGCTGCCCCAAAATCCATCATTAAACAAATCAGGAACATCCAGTGGNATAACAAAGTGATGAGCGCAAAAATTTGGTGGAGATGGGTGAACTATAGCGACAAGCCCTGGGCCAAACTGTGGCATTTGAAATATGCGCCTCATTGGCCAAAAAAATCCCTAGTTAGGTTCGACAAAGATATTCCAGGATCCTCCATATGGAATACCGCTCAAGAAAACATGGGTCTGGTCCAAAAACACAGCTTTTGGGAAGTCCGTAACGACCAAACATCAAGATTTTCAAGTGAAGCTCTAAACCAAGAACCAGCCATTTCCTGTGGGGAAGACACTCCTCTATTACGTTCTTTCCTCCATAACAATCCCATGTCTAAGGTAGCGGAGTTCCGGGATAACAACAATTCAGACCAGAGGGTCAGAAGCTGGAAGGCCAAGCGATGGTGGCAAGACAAGGCACCGGGAGAAGACATCAAAAATTTTATAGCAGAGCTTTCCAAGAAAATATTCTCCAAGAGTGAGGACCCCGAAAAGCTAAGATGGGGGTACTCAACCTCTGGCAACTTCAATCCAAAATAAGCCCTAGGCCTGTTAACGAAAACCCTACACATTGCCCCAAAAGATAAATGGATTAAATTATGGAAGGGAGGGTGGTGGCCCAAAATATCTATTTTTTGTTGGCTTGTCATAGAGCGCCGTATTCTAACATGGGACAACCTACAGGTCAGGGGTTTTCAGGGGCCATCTCGATGCCCCATGTGTGAAGAAAAGAATGGATCTATCAATCATCTATTGGAAAATAACAAAATATTTTCAAAGAAATATTTAAATCCCTTAGATTAGTTTAATATATAATCATATTATATAGTAATCACCATATTGATTAACTATTCTATATTATATAGTTATTACCACAAGGTTGAAAAGGGATATCCCTTGATTATTAGTTTGTAATATATAGTCATCACTAAATACATTAATTAGTCTATATTATATACTCATCACCACAAGGGTATTCCACTTTGAAATAAATAATCCCTCACAATATTGAAAAGGGTTGATATCCCTTAATTAGTCTATATTTATATCATGGATAGTTCATCAAACATATTTTACAAGTTACTACAAAAAGATATACTCACCCTCATAAGTCCAAGACACAACGTCGGACCTCTAATATAGCTAGTACTATGCCTTTACTTATGATTCAAAATGTAATATTACAAGTTGCTCCAAATACTAAAAGAACTGAGAATATGAAAGGTAAAATTTGTACATTATACACTATGAGTCTTGCGATGTATTTTATTTCAAATGTAAAGTTAATTCACATTGTCCATTAATGTATCACATTATATTGGAATTCTTGCATTATGTGAAATGGGGAACCTACATATCACTATTCAACTAAAGGTTTTGTGCCATGTGATGTTTTTCACTACATCAAAACATTTTCATATTATATTGATATTCATGGCCTCACAAATATTCCTAATTCTTTGGCGCTAGTCACAAATTTTGGATTTGTGATGTGTTGTACTACAATTAGAAAATTGAACTGGATATTATATGCATCCATCTACAATGTTACAATTTACTAAATTTAACACTGCAGATGGATTTGGAAAAGGTGTCTACAAATCTATTTGTAGTGTTAAAATTTAGTAAATTGTACAAATTTATTGTCAAAATTTTAATTTTCCATTGTCAGAGTGGCACAACTAAAAATGATCAAATAAATGACTAATTGCTATGTGGTCGTTTTTAGTTTAAATCTTATCTCATGACCAAATTGGTAATTTATTTTGGTAATTTTTAGTTTAGTTCTTATCCCACGACCAGATTGATCATTTATCTTAGTCATTTTTAGTTAATTCACTTAGAATTTTTCAAATTTGGTCATTTATCCCTTATCTCTCATTTTGTACTAGTGGTTGTTATCAAGTATTTGTGCATTGTTATGATTATTAGTGTGAATGCTGGAAAGTTTAAATCTGTGAAAATATGCATAAGTTAAAATTGTACATATATGTGCAATTACTGATTCACCCCCCTCTTAGTAATAACTTAATACCAACAAAGATAAGAGATAATTCAAACACCCTAGGTGTAATAATTGAGCAATAGAGAAGAGAGAATGATTGGATGATCCAACTGTATGACTGTCACACAATGTAGCATGCAAAAATGGTATGATGCAAGAGGTAGAAAATCACTACATGGGTGAAAGAAGCCTCATGCATAATATAGTGAATGTATGCATGTGGAAATAATTATGCACCTTGAACTCATCGATCATGCACAACACAATTGTGCAATTCATTTCATCTTTGACATTATATCCATGCTCTATTGACTTCAGGATGAATTCGCTATACAATTGGAAGCTAGACCACTCAGTTAAGATGTTACTCAAGTGTCATCATGCAAGTGTCATAACTAAAGTGGCATAACTTAAGTGTTGTATTTTAGTTTAACTAAAGCGTCATCATGAAAAACACTTTTAGTTAACTGGATCTTCTTTATTACCACTTTAGTTAATTCTCTTAACTGAAATCATGCTTGATTGATTCACTGAAGTTATCAATTTGAATTCTCCTTAATTAGCTTAAGTACTCATTAATAATATCACTTGAGTTTACCTAATTGAGTTATTCTTAATCAACTAAAGTCATTCTCATGGAAAATTAAAATTTCTCTATTCTCTATCAACTTATCTTTTATCTCTTATCTTATCTGTACATTCGATATGTGCTAACTTTAATTTATCTATCATATCAATTATACTAAGGATATTTGTCCACTGATGTGATTGTATATTCTACTATCATTCCAAGTGAGTGTATGCTAAATTAATTCACTCTAGAGGTGATCAGTCTCTAGAGGATACTTAATGACTAGATCATGGTCAGTAGTATGCCACACTCCATGCATGCTTCAACTAGCAAAGCATTCCCTCTGTACATGTGTCCCACCTCAACAAATCAGGATTCAACTTGACATACAATTCCTTAGACTTGTCCAACAAGACTTCACAACAACATCACTTTGACATATCAAAGGATTCATCTCAACACATGGGGATTAACCTTTACATATGAGGCTTAGTCATTTCATGTGTTGATGTAGAGAGACTGAGTTGGTCTCAATAACTTGGAGTAGATTCTTAGGTTGGAACTAAGGATGAATAAGCTTTCAGTTATAAAGGTTATTCCTCATGTGTTTAGGTGAATTATTTGATTTATCAAAATGATGATGTTGTAAATTCCTGTTGGGAAAGGTTCTAGACTTGTATGTGTTAAGTCATGATTCTCATATGGATCTAGTTATAGTGGGTACCTATGGGGTGGACATCTAGTTATAAAGGTAGTTAATTCTCATGTGGATCTCCAGTTTAATAGGTACCCATGGGGTGGGCCTCCATTTATAGAGGTGCATTATTTGATTGTTGAAGCATCAAATGTTCTGTGTTGTATTGCTAGCCATGGTCACTAATTGATATTAAGTATCCTTTAGAGATTAGCTACCTCTAGAGTGAATTAATTTAGCATATGATCATTTCATCTGGAGTAATATAATATGATCACAACATCAAACAACTTATGAGTATAATATGATATGATAGATAATTAAATTTAGCACATATTGGCCATGCATAAAGACAAGATATAGAGAGATAATGAAAACATAAAAAGATATTCATAATTGCTCATGAAATGACTAAGTAAAATCGAATTTTTAAGATTTAGTTAAAACTACAATGTATGCTTCAGTTAATTAAAGAACTCACATTGATCACTACAAATTAAATCAATCATCATGATTTAGTTAATAAAAGTTAATAATAGGTAACTAAGTGTTAATAAAGATGGACTAGTTAACTAAAGTGCTTATACTTTAGTTAAACTAAAAGAAAACACTTAAGTTAATCAAAAGATGACACTTTATTTAAAAAAGTGTTTGCATTATGACACTTAAGTTAATGCATTATGACACTTAAGTTAGCATCTTAACTAAGTGGTCATGCATTTAGTTAGATGGTGAGTTCACTCTGGATTCAATTAAGCAACAGTTAATGTCAAATATGAAAGGCATGGCACATATGTTATGCATGCTGAAGATTAGAATGTACATGAATTATTATCCATGAAGGAAATTCACAGCTTTGGTGTATGCAGTGCACAATTCTCATGCATCCATTCACTATTTTTTGCATGACAGTGATTTTAGCTTGTTATTAGTGTGTTGGGAACGTGGCAAGTTGAAAACAATTGATCTCTATTCTCTATTGCACAATATTCTCTCTTATCTAGCACATGGGGTGCAGAAGAGAATGTGTTATTTTGTAAAATACATTCTATGCAATCTATCATAGTTATACTCTAAAGTTTTACTAGGGTTTTTCATTCTCATTATTTTTATGGTTTTCCCCAGGGTCCATCTTGTGTTGTAGATGAATGATTTATGTGATTAAATGTTCCATTGTTTCCAGTATTCAATATTTCTGTAATTAAAGTTTTAAAGTTCAAACATCACCATATTTAATAAAAAATTAACATGGTATCAGAGCTTAGGACGTGAAGGAGCTGAGTTTTTCAAGAAAAGTAGAATCCTACATATATCTTGAGGAGTTGAGAATTTTTTTTGAGAGCCATGACATCGATCTTTGTTTGATTGGAAGATTGTCTTCAGGGTACTTCTAATTTCAACACTTGGAAGGCGAGGGTGTTGAACATCCTAGAGGAACATGACTTGGATGGCTATGTATCCATAGTGGTGGAGGATCCTACATCCAATGCAGGGTGCATCAAGTTCAAGAAGAACCAAGCTAAGGAAAAATAAATCACCTATGATTTGGTTAAGGACAATTTGATGTCTATGATCACTCTATTGAATACTACAAAGGAGTATTTTGATACACTAGCGAACCTATATGAGAAGGACCTGAGCCAAAAGATGGAACCAAAGAATAATTGATGGAACCTAAATATGGAGAAGGATGAGACTATCCAAGCATTCTTACCCAAGATATATTAGGTAAGAGATAAACTTGCTATCATTGGAGTTGTGGTGGATGAAGATGATATTCTTCAAACCACCATTGATGGTCTCCAATATTCACGAGAGACATTCTTGGTTGTGGTAAATGGATGAGAGACACAACCTAACTTTGAGAGATTCTGGAATGACTTCCTCTAACATGAGGGGTGAATCCAAAGAAATTCATTGTGCACTAAATACGAAAATCATTCCCTCGCGACAACGATGAAGAAAGGGAGGAAACAATTCACTCCAAAGAATTTTTTCCATTCGAAGAAGAAGGTGTTCAACAAGGAATTTGAAAACTCAAAGGTTCGGTGCTACAATTGTGAAAAGAAGAGGCATTATGAAAGGGAGTTCAAAGCAAAGAAAAATGGGAAAGGAATATTTCATGCTTCTATAACAATAGAAGAAGAAACCTCTCAAAAGAATGCACTCGAGGAAAAGGACACAAGGAGGGAGATTACCTTGTCTTGGAACTTTCCAAATATATAATCACAAGTGAAAACACATGGTTGATTGATAGTGGAGCATTGAAACACATGTATGGATATAAGAGCACCATATCTGACATAAAGGATAAAATGTTCAGATGCATGGTAGAGTTGGGGGACAACTCAACCTATTCAATCCAAGGAGTTGGATCCACCTCCTTCTAGTTGAGTTTGGGAGATATATTACATGTGGAGGAAATTATTTATGTCCCAGGCTTGAATAAGAAACTTATATTATTTTTGGTTCTTGAAGATAAGGGATTTTGAATTATCTTCATGGATAATCAAGCACTATTGTAGCCGAACAAAAAAATCCTTAAAATTGCTCCAATGATTGGAGTTCGAGAAGGAGGACTCTATAAGGTACTCAAGAAACAAATTAAAGCTATGGTACATCACAATGTCATTCCATGTGATCTATGTCATAGGATTCTTGGCCACCTCCACTACAAATCACTTCCAGGATTACAACGAATGGTGAAAGGTATGCCCGTATTTGATTTTGAGCATGATAGTGTATGTCGGGGTTGTGCACTTGGGAAGAATGTTAAAAAGTGTTTGTCTAGAAGAAATACTATATCTAAAGGGATTTTATATTTAATACACTCTGATGTATGTGGTCGCATGTCATCCCCTTCCCTAAGTGGCTACTTATATTATGTATTGTTTATTGATGACTTCTCTCAAAAGTCATGGATTTAGTTCCTTAAGGCTAAGAGATAAAATTTTATAAAGTTTCAATAATTTAAATCCTTAGTAGAGAATCATACAGGAAATCACATCCATGATACAAGGTATGACAATGGAGGTGAATTTGATTCCCATGCATTTAATGAGTTCTATAGTGATGCAGGAATTTGTAGACAGATGGCAGTTCCATACAACCTCCAATAAAATGGGGTTAGCGAGAGAAATAATAGAATTGTATGTGAGGATGAAAAATAAATGTTGCATGATAAACATATTTCTACCTCATTATGGGTAGAATCCACTAGTACAAAATCTTATATCCATAATAGAAATGTGTATGCCATTTCAGATAAGAAGACACCTAAAGATGTGTTCGCTAGTGAGAAACTAGACATTTCACACCTGAGGATCTTTGGGAGTCTTGTATACATCCATGTACCGAAATAAAAGATAACTAATATGGAGCCTTAAATAAATAAGGTAAACTTTAATGTGGGTTATAGTGAATCACATAAACCCTCCAAAATTTATGTTCCTGGTGAGAGATGCATTGAGGTTAGTGGATATGTTACCTTGTGTGAAGAGGATGCATTCCAACAATCAAACGATATTTAGCATGATACAAACATAAAGGGGCATGAGACTAAATATCCTGGTATTCAAGAACTGACTACAATCTTCATAGACTAGGCTTCTCTAAGAGCAAAGTTGATCCAAATTTGTACTACAAAATAGTGAAGAACTAGTCATTGATGTTGGTTCTATATGTCGATGATTTGTTCCTCACCGGAGAGGAAAAACTGTTTACTTGGTGCAACAAGAAGCTCACTTATGAGTTCGATACGAACAACTTAGGTCTTATGCACTACTTTCTAGGCCTTCATATTTGGCAGAGAAAAGATGTGATATTTTTGTCTCAATTACACTGTTGAAATATTGCGCATGTTTGGCATGGTGGATTGAAAATCCATGAGTACTCCAATGGTTTCCAATGTGAGGAAACTTCATCAGTCAAATACTGGATCAGATCCAATGGACCCCACTTTGTATACACAACTTATTGGCTCGATGATGTACTTGATACACTCGAGGTCAGATATTTGTTATGTTGTGAGTATTCTGAGTCGGTTTATGTCTGATCCGAGACACAGAAACTGGGTTGCTGCTAAGAATGTGTTGAGGTACCTTCGAGGTATGATTTCTTATGGACTCAGGTATGCCTTCTTCTCTTCCAGAATAACATGAGGGATTCTATTCTGGATATACATTATTGTTCTGGAGGGTTCTACCTATAAGGAGGTAGGTATATATTAATCATACATCATATCTTTTGTAGCCTCACTTATTGTTTTGTTCTTCCTTTTGGAAACCCCATTCTGTTGGGGGTTGTAAGGTACTATCAACTGTCTCCATATTCCTGCATCACTACATAAATAATTAAATGCATGTGACTCAAGTTCACTGCCATATTTTATCTATCACAGACTTCTATTATTTTATTTATGGTTTACAACTAACAAGTGGGTATGGTATAATTTTCTTCTTGTATTTTTTTGTTTCGTAAAATTCATTTGGTAGTTGCACTTAGCCTTGACAACGGAGATATGACACATATGTTGGTGCATATGATTAGAACTCATGCTCAAACAAATTGCTTAGAATTAGCCTTTTTTGGATGGAAAGTTAAAGATCACAAGTTCATCATTTATGGTTACATATGTCTAATAGAAATTGTGTGTTTATGTTTACTTATAGTTGATTATTTAATGATTTGGGTTTATTTTCATATATTCAGTGTGAAGAAAAAAGAGCAAAGAAAGAAGTTAAGATTGTAGAAAAGTGGAATGACATGACCTCAACAAAGGTATTTAATTTTCTTAATAATTTCTTTACTATTATCACCTCATCACTTGTTTCACATACTAACTTTTCATGATGGGAACTTTAAAGTTTAGTTTTCATTTTCAAGCAAAGTAAACATTAAATATATCATTACATGACATAATATAACTTATAACATACTTAAAGGGTTCTAGTTCAATGGAAGAGCACTTACCTTACATGAAAGAGGTTGGTGCTTTGATTATTATGTGTCCCTGTGATATATTAATTATATTACTGGTTGACAGTAACTAATGATTAAAATGAATAAATATACTACCAATATATTGAAATCAATGAATAAAAATGACCAAATATACAGAGTCAAGGACAAATTATTAAAATGACTAAATATACTACGTGTTGGCGGCAATTAATGAGTACAACTACTAAATAAGTGACAAAATATACTACTAGTTGATGACAATTGATGATTAAAATGACTAAATATACTAGTTGTCAATGACCATCAATGACTATAACTACTAAACACATGACCAAATAACAATAATCAATGACTAAAAAAACTACTAAATATACTACCAAGTTGACGAATTAGAACAACCAATAAATGACTAACTTTTTTTAGTTATAAATTTAGTCGTGTTATAAGTGAATGGAAATAAACTACTATTAGTTGTGTTGCTAAAATTAGCCATTTAGATACAAATTTTAGTAGTTTTTTAGTCATAAATTACCCCTTTTTCTACTAGTGAAGAAATATGTTTTTTCATTGAAAATAAGAGGTATATTTTTGTATGTTAATTTCTCTTTCAGTAACTAGAAATAACATCTTAAGAACCCATTCTATAGTGTTTTATTCCTTCACCATTCCATATCCAAAAATAATAATGTCATCTACAGACAATAAGTGTGAAATTACCTTTTCCCTTTCTACCTTGATTCCTTTGACAAATGCAGTATCCCCTTGTGCCTTGATATATCTACTAATAAATTCCATAGTAGCAAAAATAGTAATGAGAAAAAATGATGCCGCTCAATTTACTAAAACAATTAAAGAGACCACAAATAAACATACTTCTACCTACTTTTGAATTCAACTCTAAATCCACTTGGATCCTTATTGAATCGAGGTATGGCCCTTTGACTCTATCATATGCCTTAAGCACATCAATATTTACAATTAAATCTAGGATACCTTTTACCTTAACTCTATAGCATGTTTCTAATCATGCGAAACAAACCACATTCATTATAGATCTACCTTCTATGAAGCTATACTATTTTGATGATATGTCCAAAGATGATATTACTAGGGTTGAACCTCATGGATATGGTCTTTTAAATAATGTTATACATAGGATGAGGGGCTATTCTTTTTTGGGTTGTTTATAGAGACCTTGAGTTTAAATTGCCAAGGATTCTTCCCTATTGTCTAGATTTCACCCATACTAGATTTGGACCAATCAAATAAGAAGATACTGAATAAAATTCCAATGTCCATCTCTTAAGCTTCATACTTTAAATTTTCAAAAATATTTTAGAACATCTAAAACCTTATGACCTTCCACCAATGCCATTAGATCTATAGTGTATTATATCATGATCATTCTTTCAAATTAGAATGTTAAAGCAAGTGCATCCCAATGTAGTTTTATTTTAGTGATTATTTATAAACTTCCCTATAGTGTGAAATCACAACCCCTATTATATTTTCAAAAGTTGTTTCACTCCACTCCATATTTATTGTAGATATTTTTTTCATATTAAAGTTTAAAAAAAATGCTATTAGAGAAAGAAAATACACAATAAACATGTACATAATAATGGTAAATATTTATTCTAGAAACCTTTTACCAAGAAAATCAATACCCAATAGATATATATTATTACCTTGTCCAATTTGGCAAGTTGGTTAGATAAATATTTTTACAATGGAATTCTTCAAGCTTTTAAATATGTTTCATCATCTCATAAACCACCAATGGTAAATCTATGAATGACCAAATAAAATTTAATATAACTTTTTTACCAAGTCAAGATTAACCCAACATTGCCCCCTTTAAACTTGACTTGAGGTAAACACCTACCCTACTCAAATTTTATAACTATGTATTCAAAACTGACTACAATCTTCATAGACTAGGCTTCTCTAAGAGAAAAGTTGATCCAAATTTGTACTACAAAATAGTGAAGAGCCAGTCGTTGATACTGGTTCTATATGTTGATGATTTGTTCCTCATTGGAGAGGAAAAACCGATTACTTGGTGCAACACAAAGCTCACTTATGAGTTCGATACGAACGACTTAGGTCTTATGCACTACTTTCTAGGCCTTCATATTTGGAAGAGAAAAGATGTGATGTTTTTGTCTCAAGTACATTGTTGACATATTGCGCATGTTTGGCATGGTGGATTGAAAATCCATGAGTACTCCAATGGTTTCCAATGTGAGGAAACTTCATCAGTCAAATACTGGATCAGATCCAATGGACCCCACTTTGTATACACAACTTATTGGCTTGATGATGTACTTGATACACTCGTGGCTAGATATTTGTTATGTTGTGAGTATCATGAGTCGGTTTATGTGTGATCCGAGACACAGAAACTGGGTTGCTGCTAAGAATGTGTTGAGGTACCTTCGAGGTATGATTTCTTATGGACTCGGATATGCCTTCTTCTCTTCCAGAATAACATGAGGAATTCTATTCTGGATATACATTATTGTTCTAGAGGATTCCACCTATAAGGAGGGTGGTATATATTAATCATACATCATATCTTTTGTAGCCTCACTTATTGTTTTGTTCTTCCTTTTGGAAACCCCATTCTGTTGGGGGTTGTAAGGTACTATCAACTGTCTCCATATTCTCGCATCACTACTTAAATCATTAAATGCATGTGACTCAAGTTTACGACCATATTTTATCTATCACAAACTTCTATTATTTTATTTATGGTTTACAACTAACAAGTGGGTATGGTATAATTTTAATATTGTATTTTTTTGTTTCGTAAAATTCACTTGGTAGTTGCACTTGGCCTTGATAGTGGAGATATGACACATCTGTGTGTGCATATGATTAGAACTCATGCTCAAACAAATTTCTTAGAATTAGCCTTTTTTGGATGGAAAGTTAAAGATCAAAAGTTCATCATTTATGGTTACATATGTCTAATAGAAATTGTGTGTTTATGTTCAATTATAGTTGATTATTTAATGATTTGGGTTTCTTTTCATATATTCAGCGTGAATAAAAAAGAGAAAAGAAGGAAGTTAAGGATGTAGAAAAGTGGAATGACATGACCTCAACAAAGGTATTTAATTTTCTTAATAATTTCTTTACTATTATCATCTTATCACTTGTTTCACATACTAACTTTTCATGATAGGAACTTTAAAGTTTAGTTTTCATTTCCACGCAAAGTAAGAATTAAATGTATCATTACATGACATAATATAACTTATAACATACTTAAAGGGGTCTAGTTCAATGGAATAGCACTTACCTTACATGCAAGAGGTTGGTGCTTTGATTATTATGTGTCCCTGTGATATATTAATTATATTACAGGTTCACAATAACTAATGATTAAAATGACTAAATATACTACCAATATATTGAAATCAATGAATAAAAATGACCAAATATACTATAAGTTGAGGATAAATTATTAAAATGACTAAATATTCTACTTGTTGGCGGCAATTAATGAGTACAACTATTAAATAAGTGACAAAATATACTACTAGTTGATGATAATTGATGATTAAAATGACTACATATAGTAGTTGTCAATGACAATCAATGACTATAACTACTAAACACATGACCAAATAACAATAATTAATGACTTAAAAAAACTACTATATATACTACCAAGTTGACGAATTAGAACAACCAATAAATGACTAACTTTTTTAGTTATAAATTTAGTCGTGTTATAAGTGAATGGAAATAAACTACTATTAGTTGTGTTGCTAAAATTAGCCATTTAGATACAAAATTTAGTAGTTTTTTAGTCATAAATTACCCCTTTTCTACTAGTGAAGAAATATGTGTTTTCATTGAAAATAAGAGGTATATTTTTGTATGTTAATTTCTCTTTCAATAGTTAGACATAACATCTTAAGAACCCATTCTATAGTGTTTTCTTCCTTCATCATTATATATCCAAAAATAATAATGTCATATACAGACAATAAGTGTGAAATTACCTCTTCCCTTTCTACCTTGATTCCTTTGACAAATGCAGTATCCCCTTGTGCCTTGATATATCTACTGATAACTTCCATACTAGTAAAAATAGTAATGAGAAAAAATGATGCCGCTCAATTTACTAAAACAATTAAAGAGACCACAAAGAAACATACCTCTACCTACTTGTGAAGTCAACTCTAAATCCACTTGGATCCTTATTGAATCGAGGTATGGCCCTTTGACTCTAGCATATGCCTTAAGCACATCAATATTTACAATTAAATCTAGGATACCTTTTACCTTAACTCTCTATCATGTTTCTAATCATGCAAAACAAACCACATTCATTATAGATCTACCTTCTATGAAGCTATACTATTTTGATGATATGTCCAAAGATGATATTACTAGGGTTGAACCTGATGGATATGGTACTTTAAATAATGTTATACATAGGATGAGGGGTTATTCTTTTTTGGGTTGTTTATAGAGACCTTGAGTTTAAATTGCCAAGGATTCTTCCCAATTGTCTAGATTTCACCCACACTTGATTTGGACCAATCAAATAAGAAAATACTAAATAAAATTCCAATGTCCATCTCTTAAGCTTCATACTTTAAATTTTTGAAAATATTTTAGAACATCTAAAACCTTATGACCTTCCACCAATGCCATTAGATATATAGTGTATTCTATCATGACCATTCTTTCAAAGTAGAATGTTAATGCAAGTGCATCCCAATGTAGTTTTATTTCTGTGATTATTTGTAAACTTCCCTATAGTGTGAAATCACAACCCCTGTTATATTTTCAAAAGTTGTTGCACTCCACTCCATATTTATTGTAGATATGTTTTTTCATATTAAATTTTTAAAAAATGCTATTAGAGAAAGAAAATACACAATAAACATGTACATAATAATGGTAAATGTTTATTCTAGAAACCTTTTACCAAGAAAATCAATACCCAATAGATATATATTATTACCTTAGCCAATTTGGCAAGTTGGTTAGATAAATATTTTTACAATGGAATTCTTCAAGCTTTTAAATAGGCTTCATCATCTCATAAACCACCAATGGTAAATCTATTAATGACCAAATAAACTTTAATATAACTTTTTAACCAAGTCAAGATTAACCCAACATTCCCCTCTTTAAACTTGACTTGAGGTAAACACCTACCCTACTCAAAGTTTATAACTATGTATTCAAGAACTTACTACAATATTCATAGACTAGGCTTCTTTAAGAGCAAAGTTGATCCAAATTTGTACTACCAAATAGTGAAGAACCAGTCGTTGATATTGGTTCTATATGTCGATGATTTGTTCCTCACTAGAGAGGAAAAACTGATTACTTGGTGCAACAGGAAGATCACTTATGAGTTCGATATGAATGACTTAGGTCTTATGCACTACTTTCTAGGCCTTCATATTTGGCAGAGAAAATATGTGATGTTTTTGTCTCAAGTACATTGTTGACATATTGCGCATGTTTGGCATGGTGGATTGAAAATCCATGAGTAGTCCAATGGTTTCCAACATGAGGAAACTTCATCAATCAAACATTGGATCAGATAAAATGGACCCCACTTTGTATACACAACTTATTGGCTCGATGATGTGCTTGATACACTCGAGGCCAGATATTTGTTATGTTGTGAGTATTCTAAGTCGGTTTATGTCTGATTCGAGACACAAAAACTGGGTTGCTGCTAAGAATGTGTTGAGGTACCTTCAAGGTATGATTTATTATGGACTTGGGTATTCCTTCTTCTCTTCCAGAATAACATGACGGATTCTATTCTGGATATACATTATTGTTCTGGAGGCTTCTACCTATAAGGAGGTAGGTATATATTAACCATACATCATATCTTTTGTAGCGTCACTTATTGTTTTGTTATTCCTTTTGGAAACCCCATTCTGTTGGGGGTTGTAAGGTACTATCAACTGTCTCCATATTCCCACATCACTACATAAATCATTAAATTCATGCGACTCAAGTTCATGTCCATATTTTATCTATCACAAACTTCTATTATTTTATTTATGGTTTACAACTAACAAGTGGGTATGGTATACTTTTCTTATTGTATTTTTTTGTTTCGTAAAATTCATTTGGTAGTTGCACTTGGCCTTGACAGTGGAGATATGCCACATCTATGTGTGCATATGATTCCCTTTCTACCTTGATTCCTTTGACAAATGTAGTATCCCCTTGTGCCTTGATATCTCTACTGATAACTTCCATACTAGTAAAAATAGTAATGAGAAAAAATGATGCTGCTCAATTTACTAAAACAATTAAAGAGACCACAAAGACTCACATACTTCTACCTACTTGTGAATTCAACTCTAAATCCATTTGGATCCTTATTGGATCAAGGTATGGCCCTTTGACTCTATCATATGCCTTAAGCACATCAATATTTACAATTAAATCTAGGATACCTTTTACCTTAACTCTCTATTATGTTTCTAATCATGCGAAACAAACCACATTCATTATAGATATACCTTCTATGAAGCTATACTATTTTGATTATATGTCCAAAGATGATATTACTAGGGTTGAAACTGATGGATATGGTATTTTAAATAATGTTATACATAGGATGAGGTGCTATTGTTTTTTGGGTTGTTTATAGAGACCTTGAGTTTAAATTGCCAAGGATTCTTCCCTATTGTCTAGATTTCACCCACACTAGATTTGGAACAATCAAATAAGAAAATACTAAATAAAATTCCAATGTCCATCTCTTAAGCTTCATACTTTAAATTTTTGAAAATATTTCAGAACGTCTAAAACCTTACTATTCATCAATGCCATTAGATATATAGTGTATTCTATCAGGACCATTCTTTCAAAGTAGGATATTAATGCAAGTGCATCCCAATGTAGTTTTATTTCAGTGATTATTTGTAAACTTCCCTGTAGTGTGAAATCACAACCCCTATTATATTTTCAAAATTTGTCGCACTCCACTCCATATTTATTATACATATGTTTTTTCATTTTAAAATTTAAAAAAAATGCTATTAGAGAAAGAAAATACACAATAAACATGTACATAATAATGGTAAATATTTATTCTAGAAACCTTTTACCAAGAAAATCAATACCCAATTTGGCAAGTTGTTTAGATAAATATTCTTATAATGGAATTCTTCAAGATTTTAAATAGGCTTCATCATCTCATAAACCACCAAGGGTAAATCTATTAATGACCAAATAAACTTTAATCTAACTTTTTTACCAAGTCAAGATTAACCCAACATTCCCCCCTTTAAACTTGACTTGAGGTAAACACCTACCCTACTCAAAGTTTATAACTATGTATTTGAGAATATAACATGTCCCCCCTTAATTATCACCTAGGTCCATGTCTATACTTTAGACTGATGATCCAATAAACCAGGACTACACATGCCTAAATAGATCTTACAACTGTTTGCTCATTTACACATGATTATGTATAAATCCAAAAAATAAATGCTTAGAATCTTATACCAAAGCATGTGAGTATATGAAACATAAACATATTTCATTTCCAACCCCCCACGTTCTCCAAATACAAAACGATGAATCAAGCACTCCTTAACCAAGTACTTATTCATTCTCTATATTCTATGTGCTTATTTCACCAATGCAACTTCATTAAAGTTAATAATCTAGAGCTTCTCTCATGAGAGATTTATCTGCCCAAACATGGATTTAATACCATATTAAAATTAATCAAGCACCATGAGAGAAATCCAAATACACATTAAGCATGCACATAATAATGGTCAATATTTACCTTGGAAACCCTTTACCAAGAAAACCAACACCCAATAGATATCTATTATTGTGTTGGCTAATTGGCCAAGTCATCCACATGAGAACTTTTAAAATGGAGTTCTCTAATCCTTTAAATAAGATTCATCACATGCTAATACCATGGGGCCAACCATAAATTCATTAATGACCAAAAACATGTTAATCTATTTTTTTTTACCAAGTCAAGATTAGCCCAACCATTACATGTTTTCCTTACCTATGTATAATGGTAAAAAAATCATGTTTTTTTCACCCTAACCTAATGATGTGCTCTAATATTTTGACAACCACTTCTACAACCTATCTATTCCATCCTCTAAATTTGTAATATCGACCAAAGATTCTTCCAGTAGATTGTCCCATTTGTTGATACATAGTTGAATGGTATGTTGTATATTAATGAGTGAATGCAAAATGCACATATATCGGTATTACAAATGCTTAGAAATTGTGTAGTTGTACACTAAAATTGTACACTTAATGTTTTGTACTACATAATATTCATACACTACAATATAATATTTATACACTTATAAGAGATCAATTCTAAAACTTCCTTGTGAAACAAATACACAAATAATTTTTATAACTAAATGATAGAAAAGCATTAATATTTCATTAGAATGATGGTTTTCTTTATCATTGGTAGTTAAAGATTCTTGAGTTGCTTTCAATCATCCTTTGAGATATTGGATTGCACCTTCCAAGGCTAAGTGTTAGGAATCCAAGGTTGTGCCCTCAAAGTTCATATCATTTCTTCCCTATTAAGTGTAGCTTCTCTCATTCTTTCCACAAGATGAAGGAAATTGTGCAAAGATTTGAAAAAAATATAAGAAGTGGTTGGTAATTTTCTTTGGTTTTCCATTAGATATTAAGTGCAATGTTGATGATAAGTATGTTTAGTGTAGATATCTATCAAGATGTCCTACTTCAAGGGTTGTCATTTCTTTGGAATATGACGTAATGGATTTTTTAAGGGATTTTTTCCTCTCTACGAGATGGCTCGTATAGTTTGAGATTGGAAACATTGATGACAATTTGAATGTCCAAGTGCACTGACATATGCAATTTGAATGCATTATCACTACTTGTTGAATTATAGTGTAAGGGCCATAATGGAGGAGAAGAAGTTTGTGATGTTTATGATTCTTTTAATTCTACTTACTTCTTTCAACTCAGAATTAAATATAGGTACTTACTTCCTTAAATTTATTACCTCTTGTATTCTCTTTAAAGGGACAAGTTATAATAATAATTATAATAATATCAAACTACCATTAAATTACACTCAAATCTAATAACATATACAAAGATACAAAGAAATTTTTCAAAACAAAAAAGAAAGATTTTAGGTCACATTCTTTGACCTAACCAATGCCCTTACAAATTTCATGTTTGATAAATAGTTTTGTTCTATTGTTTGTCAATGAGTTAGTGTCCTAATGGTGGAGAGTTGTGTATTTCACTATTCTCCCTGTAGCACAAATCCTCAATGAGACATTGGTATGTTGTGACGAGGCTAGAAAGATAGACACCCCCTAGAATGGACCCCCATGTTTTGGTGTGTCTCTAAACATATCGACCCTTTCTAAGTCATAAGTTATTACGATATCTAAATTACAGGTTATTTCATATTCTTGAGTTATAATGGAAATCGTTGTCTTTAAACATGAACTTATCTTAGTTAAAAAAAATCTTCATCAACAAGTTCATAACATACTAATTCTTATTTCATCATCTATCAATATATTATTATTTAAAATTCAGAACATTCGTCTGCTAGGGTTATCGAAGAGTGAGTGAGCGTTAGGTTTCTGCAGCTGCTAGGGCTCATCCCCGACGATGTGTGCAGGTCTCCTCAACCCTCCTTCATCCATGGATCATCCTGATCTAGATATCGGTGGCTTCGACAAGCGGGTTGTTCGCATGGTTTCTTCTCTCGCCCCCCCCCCGCCCCCCCCCTCCTCGACCTGTGTTCCATAGTCCTCATGCTTTGTGAAACGTTCAAAGATTCTAGAAGTCAAGCTCTCCTCAGCAGCCACAAAATGAAAAGAGGTAACGTTATTTGAGAAAGGCATGATCAGTTTGTTCACATGCCTCTAGCCCTCTCCCAGATCAGTGGAAGTTTGGCTCAGTAAAAACTAGAGACCCCTCATCTAGGGAGAAGTGCAACAAAAATTCTGTGGAAAAGGGTATTTTGTCTTCATTTTTGAGAAAAAAGAAGATCGGGATCTGATATTCAGAAATGGACCATACTTCATGGGCCCAAGAGGAATGTATCTCAACAAATGGGACCTCTCTTTTGACCCCGAAAAATATATCCCTAAGGCGGTTCCAGTGTGGGTCAAGCTCCCTCACCTCCCCCTTCACTGCTATAATGATGAGGATTTTCGAGCAATAGGGAACTCCCTAGGCAAATATATAGACAAATCAGAACCAAAGGCCCCCATGTTCTCTTGTGCCAGAATCTATGTAGAGGTCAACTTGGAGAAATGGATTCCTGAAGCCATCAACTTATCTATCGACGGATGGATCCATATTCAGACAGTTGACTATGGGAAAATCCCCTTCAAATGCAAATATTGTCACGAATACAGACATTTTGTGAAATATTTCCCTAAAATACCAGAGAAACCCAACTCAAAATATAATCATGAAGAAGGCTGGAATGTAGCAAAAAGAAAAAGGAGTACCAAATTGACTTCAGTGCCCCAACCTCATGTCCCGGCAAAGAATGTATCCGGAAACAAGTTTGAAGTTTTGGCTAATGAAGATTCAGAAACTGAGATTACAAAAGAGGAAGAGGAGGTGGCTTCTCCTAAGGAGCAGGACCCCCCAGCTGAACCGCCCCTCCTAAGCAGATCGACCCAAGAGCTGAGGCCCCCTTAGGCCTTCCTCACATAGTTGTTAGAGCTAAAACTTCAGCAAACTGAGGAGTCTGTTTCACTCAATCAAGGGCCAAAGCAGGCATGGAAGAAAATTCAAAAAACTCCAACGAAGAAGACCAGGAACCTCATTCCAAAAATGGGAGAAGATCAAATAAGACAATTAGAGAACAGGAAGCCGCAAGAGAAAAAGTGGCAGGAAATCAATCCAATTTGGACTTTCTGGTAAAAAACCCACAAGCAAGCAAATACCTTCTCAGCACCGAAGAAGAAAAAAAGGAGAGGGAAAGGGTGCACTGACAAAATAAGAAATAATGAAGATGGTTTCCTGTAACTGCCGAGGGTTAGGAGGCTCCAAAAAAAAGAAGCGATCAAAAGAATAAAATCAAAGGAATCCAACTCCGTCCTCCTCATCCAGGAGACAAAGAAGACTGCAAATGACAGTATTTTAACTATGAAAATGATCTGGGTCAAAGGAGAGGGGATAGCTATAAGTGCGAATCGAGCCTCAGGTGGCCTTCTCACCTGGTGGGATAATAAGAAGTTCTCTTTGCGATCAGCTATCGAAAAAAAGAATTGGTTGTTTGTGAAGTTAGAAAATAAGGAAAACAAGGAAGTCTTTTGGGTTGGGAACATTTATGGACCCACGGTTCAAGCTCAGAAAGAGAATTTCTGGACCTCTTTGGAGGACCATTGTGAAGGGAAAAAATAGATTCCTTGCTACATTGTCGGCGACTTCAATGTCACCATATCGGCTAAAGAACACAAAGGGGGAGCCAAAGTTAGGGATCCTTTTGGTGAAATACTGGAGGAATTAATCTCGTTATGGGGAATAACTGATATAAAACCCAAAAATGGGAATTTCACTTGGAGCAACAAGAGGCTTAGCCCCAGACATATCACTGCTAGACTGGACAGAGTCCTGGTAAGTTCCCATCTTCTCAAAACTCCTTCCTTCCCTGAGTCCAAGCTTCTATGTTCGGTTGTCTCGGATCATAAACCGTTATGCCTCTTCTTCACCTCCGTGGAGAATATGGGGCCTCTCCCCTTACGATTTAATCATCTATGGTTGGAGTCGGAAGGATTTTGAGACATCATTAGTAAAGCTTGGAAGTGCTACATCCCCAACTTTCCATCCTTCATTTGGGAGCAAAAGCTCAAATTGGTAAAGAATGCTCTTAAGCAATGGGTCACCCAACACTACCAGGAGCCTGTGATAAAGAAAATTGAAATTGTCAAGGAGATGGAAACTTTGCAAGAGAACATGCAAAAAATGGAAATAACCAAAGAGATCCTGATTCGGGAAATCGAGTTGGAAAAAATCCTGCAAGCCATTCTTAGGAAAGAACAAGAAAGTTGGAGGCTGCGGTCTAGAGTTCTCTGGCTCAAGGGGGGGGATCAAAATACAAAATTCTTCCAAAATCAATGCAGAGAGCACCAGAGAAGAAATACAATAAGGGATCTAAAGCAAGAAGACGACACCAGAATAACAGGGCAGGTGACAATCAACTCTGAGGTAAGAAGTTTCTTTGAAAGTCTATATAATAATGAAGAAGATGTCTCTCATGAGGACATGGGGGAAATGATCAGAAATATCCCCCCTCTGGTCAGTCCTAAGGACTACCAAATCCTTGAGTCACCCATCTTTGAAGAAGAAATTAAGAAGGCCATTTGGACCCTTCACCCCGACAAAGCTCCAGGGCCAGATGGCTTCCCTATTCGCTTCTATAGGATGTGCTGGAACATAATAAAGAAGTATCTGCTCCACCTAATCTCATGGATGTCTAAAGGGAAAATGGGAGGAGCCACCAATTCCACCTTCTTGGCCCTAATCCCCAAAGAGCCTAATCCTTCTTCTGTCAAAATATCCAAGCCAATCTCTCTATGTAATGCTTCGTACAAAATTTTCTCCAAATTTCTCTCCCTCAGACTCAAGGCAATCATCCCCTCCTTAATCTCTCCCAATCAAGGTGTATTTATTTCAGGACGTCACATTAGTGATAATATTCTCTTGGTTCAAGAATTTGTTCACTCCAACATAAAAAAGGGCGAAGCAGGCATGGCCATTAAACTTTATTTAGCCAATGCCTTTGATCATTTAAGGCATGACTTCATCCTTTTGGTGTTGAAAAAATTCGGCTTCCCTCCCATCTTTATTAAAAAAATCCAAGCATACATAAATTCCCCTTGGATAACACCTTTAATTAATGGGAGACCCACATATTTCTTCAAATCCAAAAGAGGGATTCAGGAGGGATGCCCCCTCTCTCCCTTCCTATATATACTCATGGAAGACTCTCAGAGTAGAAGATTTAATAGGCTCCTTGATGAGGGAACCTCCCAGGACTTTCATTTAAAGTTGGAGTCCAACCAATCAACCACGCTCTATTTGTCGATGATACCATCATGTTGGGTTGCGCCCCCCCTAGATCGCTAGAAACTTCCTTAGGCCCCTCGACCTTTTTCTTCGCACTTCAGGCAATGCAACGAACTTGGAAAAATGTCAGCTCTATGGATGGAACAGTAATGTGATAACCCTTAGAGACATCTCTCAGATTCTCCAAATTCGCTTTAAATACGGCTAGACTCGTTTCAATTATTTGGGCATCCCCATCACTAAAAAGTCCTTCACTTCGATCATGTGGGAACCAGTAATCCAAAAGATTAAAAGCAAGATCCACGCTCTGGGCTCCAAGTGGCTCAATCTGGCTGGAAAAGTAACCCTCATACAATCAATCCTCTCCTCGTATCCTATCTACACTAGCTCGATGATTCTTCCCCCCAAGACAGTCATGAACAACATTAGCATGGAAATTAGGAAATTTGTTTGGTAGGGAAAATGAACAAAGCTCTACACACAAAAATGGTTTGGATATTGGTAACTGGGAAAAAATACTAGTGGAAAGAAGTAATAAGAAAAAAATATATTAGGAAGCCTAGATCCAAAATTCTCAGCAACTCTTGGGAGGGGAAGGGCACCTCTTTTTGGCTTTTGTGCAAAGCCTCTCTGGATCTGATTCTCTCTAATTCCTATTGGATCCCAGGTAATGGAAAAAAGATCAAAGTTTGGGAGCATAAAATCTTGGGGCTCCCCCTACTTTCTTAGGTCCCCGAGCTGGAAGAGCTATCAAAATAGGCCTGTGATAATGGTATATTGTCTCTTTTTGACCTTTCCACTTCGGATCAAAATGGTAGGTGGATAGGATGGTGAATGATTCACCCCCCTGAGCATCTAAAGTTAGCTATGGAACTGTTGTCTAAGCTTTTGCATGGTATGGATCTGATTAGTAGATCCTCCAAAGACGCCATTGGCTGGGGAAAAAATGGTAATTACACGGTTAAAGAAGGATTAAATATGTTGACCTCAGGCACAAATATAGCATCAAAAAGCATATGGAAAAAAGTATGGAAATCAGACTGCATCCCCAAATTTAACTGCTTTATATGGCTATTAATGCATAACAAATTGTTCGCAACGAAAAATCTCAGGAGAATAGGAATTGCGGGCCCATCTTGATGTGCTTTGTGCAACTCTGAATCAGAGTCGTCGGTTCACCTCTTCCTTTAATGCAGTGTTTCGATGCAATCCTGGAAGTCCATATTATTTCCCATAAGTTCTCTCTTTAGGCCTCCAGACACTCTTCCTCATCTCCTCACCAACTGGAATAACATCTTCCCAGGAAACCTCAGAAAGAAACCCATCCTCAAGCGATTGTGGAACACTATTTCAAAAAATTTATGCTGGCAGATTTGGTTGGTGAGAAATAGAGTAATTTTTAAAGGAGAGAAAGTAGGTCCAAACCGAATCGTCTCCAAATCCATCGACATGATATCAAAAAAATTGGCTTCTAAAGGTATCAATTATCCAGATTTGGAAGATCTACCTGCTCTAGTTTCCAATTGGTGTAATTTATTTCTTAAGAGGACCTCCCCTCAGTCCAACTCATTCTATCGGTCAAGACCTGTTGTCGATGTCTTTCCTTGGGAGATAAGGAAAACTCCTGACGAATTTTCCAAATGGATTCAAGAACAGAACTCTCATTCCCTTTTCTTTGATGGCACCTCGAAAGGAAATCTTAGGGAGGCAAGTGTGGGGGGATCCTTCTCGATCCTAGAGGACAAATGACAAAAACTTTCGCATGGGGGCTGGGTCATAAGACGATTATTGAGGATGAGTGGATGGCACTTTTTCAGGGACTCGATTTGATATATGTAAGAGACATACCAAGGTTGTTAGTCTTTGGGGACTCATGCCATGTAATTCTCAAAATGATCATCGACTACTCCTTTGTCTCTATCAACTGCAGAATACAGAATTAAGCTCCTCATCATAGGCAGCATTGATTTCTTTCACATTCTTAGAGCAAATAATGCTCAAGCGAACGCCTTGGCTAACATCGGAGCCTCTCTCCCCCAATGACCCGGATTTATGTAGGAACGCAACAGAATACACAAATAACCATAGAAAAAAATATGCAGCGGAAATAACACTTCATTTCATTAATCAATAACTGAAACTTGTTTACATACAAAATGGAAATAAACTAGCTAGAGTGCTGGTAGCTTATCTCTGAGAAGAGAGGTGGTGGCTACATGCATTGGAACTCTATGTTACAATGAGGCTCGAAGTCCTATATATTATTGAGAAACAATGGAAACCTTACACATCCAAAAACCTAACCCTAGGAGGTGAAATTCCTTAATGTGGGCCTCGTTGGGTAACTTGGTACATCAATTTCCCAGGGTCGTAACTTTAGCATACTACCTCCGTTTGACGCGCATGATACATCGTTAGAAAGATCTATTTAAGGACTACATCCATAAATGACAAATGTCAAGCCCAAAATGGACTCATATTTTCTCGACCATTCAATTCCAAAAAAACGTTCTTTAGGGCCTCAAAACGGCTCTGGAAGTTTAGGACCCGAAAACTGCCAAAAATTGTAAATTGTGCTACAATTAAGGAAACTGGAAAACTAAAAGAAACAGTGGTGAGGGTCCAAGAGGAATAGGTGGGTGGCCACCAATATCCTCCTGGATCATTCCTCCCCCATTAGGAAGCAATGGTCCCCATTGCGTTGAGTTCCTCCATGAGATGAGGAAACTTCTATTGAACTTGGTCCCTGTTGAGACACTTTCCCTGGTGAAGGAGTTGGCCTGCTTTGACAACTTGATATAGCTGGATCTTCTGCTGGTGGGTGTTCTTTCGGTGTGTCCATAATATGATCAGTTGTGTCTTGTTCCATGCAGTCAGGGTTTAACTCTGTTGGTGTGAGTTGTTCTGCCACGTCTGATGTGTCCAGTAGAGGTGGAAAGTAGGGCCGAAGGCAGTCCACATTGAACACTGGGTGCAGACCAAGGAATGGTGGAATACTGAGCTCGAAGGAATTGTCCCCGACAGCCTTGGTGATGGTGTATGGCCCATATCGAAGCGGGTGAAGCTTGCGGTGGGGTCTAGCGAGGCGCTCAATCTGTAAATGTAGCCACACTTTGTCGCCCACCTGGAAGTTGTGTTGTACATGATGTTGATCATGTCGCTGCTTGTACTTAGCATTGGATCTGTCCAATATGTCATGAACCTGTTGGTGAATGTGCTGAATGCGCTCAATGAAGCTGTTTTCCTTGGAAACTACAGACTGGATATGAGCTGAATCAGCCTGAGTAGTTGCAAATGGCATGGCTACATCAATGGGACATATTGGATGGAATCCCAAGCCCACCTGAAAGGGGTTGTGGTTGGTTGAGCTGTGGAGGGCCCGGTTATAGCTGTGTTGTACATAGGGGAGGCTCTCATCCCATGTGTGTTGATGCTTTAAGTTGTACATGCGCAAAATGTGTACAATCATCTTGTTGACAACCTCTGTCTGGCCATCAGTCTAGGGATGGAAAGCTGTGGAATTTGTGAGCTTGGTGTCTAGCATTGACCATAGGCTAGACCAAAATGTACTAAGGAACTTGTTGTCTTGGTCTGAGATTATAGACTGTGGGATACCAAAGTGTACCCACAGTCATTCAAAGAAGAGTTTAGCAGTGGCTTCTGCTGTGATATTGTTCTTGCAGGCTGCCATTATGGCCATCTTTGAGAATATGTCAACGACCACAAACACGAAATCGTTGCCGTGCTTAGTAGAAGGAAGGCCTAACATGTAATCCATGGAGATGGATTCCCAAGGTCGACTAGGGGTAAGCAACGGAGTATAGAGGCCTTGCTTCTTGATGGATGGTTTGGCAATGGCACAGGTAGTGCAGGATCGGATGTACTTCTCGATGTCCTGTCGAAGGTTCGGCCAATAGAAATACTTCTGCAGTACTGCCACTATTTTCTTGACCCCGAAATGCCCAGCGACCCGACTGTAGTGCGCTTCCCAAATCATCTTGGCACGCTCGCTTGAAGGAACACAAAGGTGTCCCATGTGACAGAATAGTACATCCTGGAGGTGAAATTTTGGAACTTGGTTTCCCTACAAGAGCGTCTGGTATGTGTGGTTGAATTCTGGATCGCTCTTGTAGAGAAGCGGTCAATCAGAAGTCTCATGCCCACAAGAGTTGAGCACGATCATTATCACCACGATTGGTGGTCGGCTGAGGCAGTCTGCAACATTATTGGTGCTTCCCTTCTTGTACTTGATGTTCAAATGAAACTGTTGTAAATATGTGGACCACTTCTGATGGCGATCGTTCTATAACTTCCCTTGTGTCTCCATGAACTGCAGGGGTCGGTGGTCTGTGTGGATGATCGTTTCCTTCCCCAAAATGTAATGCTTCCATTGCCGGCAAGCCTGTACAATGGAATACATCTCTTTGTCATAAGTGGGATATTTGCGGACTGTGTCTGACAGTGTCTCACTATGATATGCCACTAGATGCCCTTGTTTAGTAAGGATTGACCCAATAGCATAGTTATAGGCATCTGTCTCGATCTCAAATGGTTGTTGCAAGTATGGTAATGTGAGCACTGGGGCACAACAAAGGCGATGTTTCAATTCTGCAAACGCCTTCTGCTGAGTTTCTAACCAAAATAATTTTGCTTTCACTCCTCCCTTGATGACTTGACTCAAGGGCCAAGTGATATGAGAGAATCCCAACACGAACCTGCGGTAGAAATTAGCAAGGCCCAAAAAGTTGCGAAGCTCTATTAGAGTAGTTGGAGCTGGCCAATCCCGAATGACTTGGATCTTGGTTGGATCCACATGTACCCCATAGTCATCAATAATGTATCCTATATACTGAACCTGGATCATTCCAAAAGTGCACTTGTCCAAATTGGCAAACAACTTGTGCTGCCACAATGTTTGGAGGACCTGTTGGATGTGGTGGAGGTGCTCTTCCCAAGTCTGGTTGAAGATCAGGATGTCATCCAAGTACACTACTACAAATTAGTTGGTGAATGGCTGCAAGATGTCATCCATCAGTCTCATGAAGGTTGCATGAGCGTTCGTCGGTCCGAAAGGCATGACCAACCATTCGAAAAGGCCCTCCTTGGCTTTGAAGGCAGTCTTCCACACATCGGTCAGCTCGATCGGTACCTGGTGATACCTGAACTTTAAGTCAATCTTGCTAAAATATTTTTCCCCTTTAAGCTGGTCTAGGAGGTCATTGATCCATGGGATCGGGTACCTATTCCAGACAGTGATCTTGTTCAGCGCCCGATAGTCAATACAGAGTCTCCAAGTCCCATCCTTTTTCTGTACCAACACGATCGGGCTCCCACAGGGCGATGAACTTGGCCAGGTGTGACCCTTCTGAAGTAGCTCCTGAATTTTCCTCTTGATTTCATCATTCTCCAGAATAGAGCGGCGATAGATCGGTCCATTGGGCAGCAACACACCTAGGGTCAGATCGATGGGGTGCTTGACCTGACAGTGGAGAGGCACCCTGGTGGGTGAGGTGAATATGTCCTGGTACTCCTCCACGACCTTGTCCATTTGTTATTGTTGTGTAGAGGGGCCCTATCTAGAGGTTGTGGCCATGATATTATTCTTGCCCTAAGGGCGGATCATCAAGAAAAAAAACTTCCCGGTTTCGGAAATGAGCCTACTGCATTGTTTTGCAATAAACAAAGAGATAGCGGTAGGGGGTGGTTCCTCTGGTATCCTCTACAAATTATTTCCCAACGTAATAATAACAGTGCGAGGCCGGGACTCATACACAACATGTCGCTTCCATAAGTATGGTTGACCTAATAATACATCACAAACATCAAGAGGAGCAATATCACATAATACCTCATCGGTGAAGGGCTTGATGCTATAGGGAAGGCAGCACTACTGGCTGATGCAAAGATCTCATCCTTGGCGAAGCCACTCGATGGTGTATGGTTGTGGGTGTGTTGTGGTCGGAAAACCCAACCGCTTCACGAACTCTATTGAAATCAGGTTCTTTTGGCTCCCACTATCGATGATGAACTATAGCGAGGAACCCTTTACCCACATCTGGGAGTGGAAAAGATGCTCCTCCTCCTCTGAATATTCTGGTTCTTCCTTTTGGATATTTGTGGTGGCAATGGTGGCATTGAGCTCTGCATCGATAATATTCTTCCCTCTGTCATTCCCCTTCTCAGGTTTAGATTCAGTGTCAGAGTATGCATCTGATTCAGAAGCCTTTATCTCAGCCACTAGTGACTGCTTAGCCCGACACTCACTTGTGTTGTGAGTGGGGCTCTTATGGAACTCGCACCACTTTCCCGCTTCCTTATTCGGCTTTGCAGTGTTTCTCTTTGCTTGCGGCTTTGGCAATTTTTCTTGAGTTACCATGCCTTGGCTGTGTCCTTGGTTCTGCGGTTTGGGGGCACCTTTCCCTTGCTTCTGATTCACAGATCCAAAGTCTCGCTATTTCTGTTTGAATTTTTGCTCAATTTTGGCAGCATACCAATATGCCGTACCAAGCGAGGAGATGTCGAGGAACTCCATTTCCTCCTGAATTTATCTGTGCAGACAACTGCGGTACTTTAGCACCAAATGTTTCTCTAAATATTTGATACCCAACTTGGTGCGCAGGGTATGGAATAGATTCGTCAGCTCATGCACATCTTGATCTCTTTGCTGCCGCGGCGTAGTCCATTGGATGTACTTGTCCTCATAGCTCCCCACCAGATAATATTGTCCCTTTATGGCATCTCGAAAAGAATTCCAAGTGGGTACGACAAAGAACAGAGAGGTTTCCTTCTCATCCTTTCTCTCACAGTAGGTTTCCCACCAGTCCTTGACATGGGGGGTGGCTTTGAGTAGAAAGTAATCTTTTCCCGGTCAGAAAAGTCATGAACTGAGAAATATCCTTCTAATAGATTCAACCATTTATCTATGGCGTATGCATCTATTCAACCATCAAATATGGGAATGTCGAAGTTTACTTGTACCTTAAAAGGGGTTGCACCTCCAGAGTGGCTGCTAGATGCAGATGTGCCACCAGTGGGAAGTCGTTGAAGGATCTGGGCGAAGTTATCCATCATCGCATTCCTTTGTTTTTCAAGGGCCTCCTCGAGCAACATTTTGATAGGATCTTCTGCACCCTCATCTTTCTTTTCGTCCCCCATGGGTGGCCGTCGGGATTTTCAAGGCTGATCTTGCAAAGGTTCAAGTAGATTGAGCCCTAACTCTTTATACCTCGCCCTCATTGGGGACATGCAAAGAAGGATCGAGAAAGAGCAGATTGTTCTGATACCACTGATCCAGATTTATGCAGGAATGCAACAGAATACACAAATAACCATAGAAACAAATATGCAGTGGAAATAACACTTCATGTCATTAATCAATAACTAAAACTTGTTTACATACAGAATGGAAATAAACTAGCTAGAGTGCTGGTAGCTTATCTCTGAGAAGAGATGTGGTGGCTACATGCCTCTGAACTCTGTGTTACAATGAGGCTCGAAGGCCTATATATTATTGAGAAACAATGGAAACCCTACACATCCAAAAACCTAACCCTAGGAGGTGAAACACCTTAATGTGGGCCCCACTGGGTAACTTGGTACATCAATTTCCTGGGGTCGTAACTTTAGCATACTACCTCCTTTTGATGCGCGTGATACATCATTATAAATATCTGTTTAAGGACTACATCCAGAAATGGAAAATATCAAGTTCGAAATGGACTCATATTTTCCCGACCATTCGATGCCAAAAAAACGTCGTTTAGGGCCTCAAAACGGCTCCGGAAGTTTAGGACCCGAAAACTGCCAAAAGTAGTAAATTGTGCTACAATTAAGAAAACTAGAAAACTGAAAGAAACAGTGGTGGGGGTCCAAGAGGAATAGGTGGGTGGCCACCAATATCCTCCTGGATCACCCAAGGTCTCATCTCAATTGACAACTCTGCTCTTTTTCATAAGCCTATTCTTTAACCTCTAGATTTCCCCTCACCCACTTAATGAACACCCATAAAACCCAACCCACTAGGGTTAAAGTCATGAATTTTGGTGGCAATTGTTTTGCATGCCGCAGCGACAAGTGGACTCCTCCCTCCCTCCATTTATCCCCGTCCTTCGCTGCATTTACTATCACTTACCTCGGGCTTAATTGTCTGCGCAGCTCACATGCACAATCCCATCTTCCCTTGAGTACGATTGCTTTCCCTCGAAGTTTCTTATGCTTCCCTTCCTCAGTTGGCATTTCATCCCTTCCTTTGTCTGTGAATTCCCTCTCCGAAGAAGAGTTCTCTCTCGTCATCTTGGGTTTTGGTGGAGGGCCTCTCCCTTCAACCGCCCTTCCTCTGTTGTTTATCTTTCAGGTACCGTCTGATACTTGGGCGAATTATACGCACATTGGGGATAATACTGGAGGTTTTGTTCAGTCTATCTCTCTGAGCTCTCGTCGTAATATTCTCTCTGCAATTGAGAGACCTTCCCTCCCAATTTCAACGAACCTCAGGTGTTTGTTGAACGACGGCAACTATCATCGGCATTTCCTTTTTGAAGGTAATCTCTTCTTGGGTTATCAGTATTCTATTTTGGGGGAAGCTCATATAGGTATTTTGCTTTGTTTTCTTAGAAAAGTTTGGGACTATAAGAAGTTTGGAGGCCCTTCCAAAACTAGATTTTTGCCTTTGTTTGCCTGTGTTCTCAACAAGTTGTCCAGTCTCAATTTAAACAGCAGTCGTGATAGTGATATCGGTCAGTCTCTACAGTTGGAAATGGACCGTAGAAGGAATGAAGAAGGGTTCATTAACCTGAAGATCAACATACAATGCTTGTATGGAATTGTGTCTATTGGAATTATTGATAGCAGGGAGGCTGCTAAGGAGGTCAAAAAACTTGTTGACGAGGTAAATTACCTCTCATACCAGACCAACAACCATGATGCAAGGATCGATGACAATGATATGAATCTTAAGGAAATCACGGGCAGAGTAGATTGTATCCAAGAAGANGACGTTGTTGTATAACCAGGCATATCTATATATCAAGGCATATCATTGTATATCAAGGCATATCTATGTCCCATAAAATAGGGAAACTTGCATATCAAGTTAAAGAATATCAAGACATAATTATTGCACTCAAATCATTGATTGAGACCATGGGAAATTCACATACCAAGTTATTTAATATACATAGATCATATGAATGCATAATTATTGAACTTGATTGAATAACGATATCATTATTCAACAAGGGAAGTTGCTAAAAGCACCAAGTCCCTGCCTTTAGAAATTGAAATTCTATTGTAGAGCTGAAATCTATTAAATAGCGTCGTTATGTTCTTTGCGGTGGAAGCAATCGTAGTACTTTGAACTCAAATGACATATGATTTACTGGATATGTCCTCAATGCCACTTGAAATTTAATTGAAAATCACATCTTAGATGACTTACTGGATTGTTCATAAAATAAAATATTAAGTTGCTTGAAACAACACTAAACCCTAAATTCGGATTCCATGTCTCTCTCTTCAACATGCGTTGGATCATCTCCTGATCTTTAGCTATTCAACAGTGCATCTTACAAACAATAGTTTAACTGGTAAATGTAGTCAGCAATGGATGCCACTAATACACCTTCAAATGTAATATTCTTCAAAGATTTACTTGCATTCCTTGTCAATTTAACCAGCCGCGTAGATTTATGTTTTGGATAGAATTCGAAATTTGAAGAAATGTTCAAATACTAGAATTGTTATATATTTTAGTTTTAAGTTGCAATAGTACCGGCCATAGCTGCTGTTGTTTTTCTTATTTAACAATCCCCAAGGCATAAGATCTCTGAGATGAGTCCTCAAAGAAACTAAAATATTGTTCAGAATTGTAATTTGTTTTCTTATCATTCAAAATTGTACTAATTTGTATCATTCTGGTAGTGGAATTACAAGTGATCATGAACTGTGAAGGGTGCGAGAAGGAAGTAAGAAAAGTTGTTGAAGCATCTTACCACTCAGGAAGATGTGCGTCCTATGTTATATGAAAGATTTCACATGCCTGCATGGTTTCAAAAGTGTGCCATTCCATAATTGGTTTTGATTTTGGATTCTCTTTTCCTTTTTAGGTCAGAGTAAGGGTATACTTATCCAGTGACACAGGCATATTATGTATGTGAATTCTGAAAATGGATTCTAGGTATTCTTTCTTTCACTTCTGGAAATTTGCAAGTGTGAAATTTTTTTCTCAGCATTGATTCTTTCACCCACGGGAATGTACTTGGATACATATGTCCAGGGGGATAAGATGGTGTTTTATCTACATATGCATCTTGGAATCTGTANTGTTTTCTCAGCATTGATTCTTTCACCCACGGGAATGTACTTGGATACATATGTCCAGGGGGATAAGATGGTGTTTTATCTACATATGCATCTTGGAATCTGTATGAAATCTCTATTTGGTAGGTTGGACCTACTTGTGTTTCTCCGGTTCTTTTACGACAAAGTTTTCATGTTGTCAAGGTCACTAATAAAAGAAACAAGTAGAAGCTTAGTATGAGACAATGTGATTTAATAAAGATTTTAATTTAATAATATTTCATATGTTATTTTAATATGGGTTTAATTAAGATGTTTCTCCATATTTCATACATATATTGCACTAAACCAAACCTAATACAACACACTTCCCTAAGTTGGCATGTGGTAGAAGCACATCATATTAAGTTATCACTTATAAAACAACAATCAATGTGGCATCAGGAACACATGCATGTTGCTTTACATTGGCCATGATACATGCACAAATGCTGCTACAACCCATCCCCGGAACCTGGTCGAATTTAGTTTGAGTAATTTCATCTTTAGCCAGTCATTGTGTTGGCGTGTGGCAGAAGCACATCATATTAAGTTATCACTTATAAAACAACAATCAATGTGGCATTAGGAATGCATGCATGCTGCTTTACATTGCCCATGATACATGCACAACCGCCGCTACAGCCCGTCCCCGGAACATGGTCGAATTTAGTTTGAGTAATTTCATCTTTAGCCAGTCATTGTGTTGTTCTTAACGTCCATATCATCTGCAAATAGAAGTGACAAGTTGAAATCAGAGCAAGATGCCATCACTGTGCTCTTCATTGTAAAGACATGTTTTTAAGTGTTTCGTGGGCTACGACCAAGGGAATGGGTGGCACGTTAATTTTTTTCCATACAATGCTTCGAAGGAAGAAATGGCAGACAATGCATCCATAGACATTCGTGCGGAAGACCTTTGTNTGCGACCAAGGGAATGGGTGGCACGTTAATTTTTTTCCATACAATGCTTCGAAGGAAGAAATGGCAGACAATGCATCCATAGACATTCGTGCGGAAGACCTTTGTTTCAATCCTAACGAGAGTGCCTGGTTTTTCTCCCTTTTCAAGCCTAATTACGCTCCATGGATAAGAAATTTATTGTCCACCACCTTTATGATGAGTCTAACTGCATCTTAGTAGGCCCTGAGCCCCGTGAAGATCTACCCATCCTTGTCCATCTCACGGAATGCACAACCGAGGTCATGAAAGATGCTCGTTTAGTCTCAGAAAGAGAGAAAGACTGCTCCGGAACTGGATATCTAAGAACATTCATTGTTTGTTTCTTGTAAGTTATGCATATCAATGTTAATTGGCAATATTTTTTCATAAATAACTAAAATTTTCTGAATTTGTTAAAGGATGAAGCTAAAAATCAAGATTCAGGGTCATGAGGAGGTCTATCAACTACTAATTTACATTACTACTCGAACTCTTCTTTATATTATAGATGAAGAAAGATATAGTAGAAAATCCAAAGCCTCTTAATTTGCAATTTTCATATATTTTTAAGCAGTAGTTGCGGTCGCGGTAGTTCCTCTTCCTTGGATTTTCAGCTTTTGTTGAGTAGTAGCTTGTATGTATATAAAACTTTCATACTCATAGTGAAACTCTCATAAAAACTATTGTTCTTAGTTGCTTTAAATAACAACAATAGTTGAAAAAAGCACTATGGCTGAAAGTAAAAATATGAAATACCTCATATATTGATATGCGAAGATGCCAGAAATTGAATGCTTTACCTCTTTACGCTGCTCAATTCAATTGCTATACAGTAGTTCCAAGGCCATTAGATGTTTATATTTGAACGGAAAACTGGAAATATGAGTTCTCCATTAGCGTGCAACAAGGTTGTTTGTGTGGAGATGGATTTGGGATTCTAGGCCATGACTACCAAAGCTAAACGCCCAAGTATTGACCTGTGTTGGCAGTCTTCATAGGAGTCTAGGGACAGTAAACTTCATATTGCGATGTATGTTTTCTCCACGTCCGTTGCCATAAAATGCAACTCAAAGTGAATTTAACAGTTTGGTCAACTTATGTCCATTCCAGTTTAGGATGGAAATAGCATGCAACAGTACGTCCAATGCTCTCATAGGAAGCTCAGTCCAAAAGAATGATAAGAATGATAGACATCTCACCCTTAAATACACAACCTTTCAAAGGAGAGAAAAAAAAGAGACATTATCATACACCAATGTGCAGCCAACTATGGAGGCCTATAAATGTTTCTGGGTTTGTTATGAGATAAAATTGATAAAATTATTTTTGTCAGTCGATACAATCATGCCAAAGAAAAATTGATATGCTAAAAAGATTTCAATGCAAACGTCCAAAAATTGATATGCTGAAAAGATTTCAATGCAAATGTCCAAAAATTGATATGCTGAAAAGATGCCAAAAATTGAATGCTTTACCTCTTTACACTGCTCAATTCAATTGCCATGCAGTGGTTCCCAAGGCCATTAGATGTTTATATTTGAACGGAAATCTGGAAATCTGAGTTCTCCATCGGAGTGCAACAAGGTTATTTTTGTGCAGATGGATTTGGGATTCTAGGCCATGACTACAAAGCTACGGTGGGCATCGATGTTGATTTAAGAAGGTAGAGAACACCCCATGTAGACAAAAAGGAAGAGATGTGAATTAAGAGATGGATGGCGAGGTAAGATGTGGCGTTCCAGTTAACAGAGCATGTTGCACTTACTAGAGCATGCACACATGACACACGACTGCATGGGCATGCGATGTGGCTTTGCAGTTACCAGAGCATGCACACACAGCTGCATGAGCATGCACACACGACCAGCATGCAACAACCACACATGGCTAGCATGCTAAGGTTACATTATAGTTTTGTTTAGGGTTAGCTTTAAATGCAAAGCTAAAACATTTTATGTTTACTGATTAATGCTAACCTAATATCTAGCATTACTTGGAACATTGATAATATTCAATATGGATGCTCTCCAAACATATGATAGAAGCTTGAAAAATCTATTTTCCCTCATCCTTTGCCTCAGGATGAGGCCAAATAAGAACACAAAAAACTGTATTGGATGATATAAAAGTTCAAGCTTTTTCATTGGTTGAGATAAAGATGAAATGAATGCTAAAAAACATGATGTAAAATAAACTTTGATTAAATACTTGGTTTTCGTGTAGAGACTAATAGAAACAACGACAAGCCGGTTCATAGAGTCCCTGCTTGCTGAAGGCATAGACTAATAATGACTAATAATGAGACCATGGGAAATTTGCATAACAAGTTATTTAATATACATTTATCGTATAAATACATAATT
This sequence comes from Pseudotsuga menziesii, assembly GCA_001517045.1. Taxonomy (NCBI): domain Eukaryota; kingdom Viridiplantae; phylum Streptophyta; class Pinopsida; order Pinales; family Pinaceae; genus Pseudotsuga; species Pseudotsuga menziesii. The sequence goes on from LPNX010059750.1 coordinate 540,332, forward strand.
ATTGAACCCATATCGCTATTGGAATGTTACCTATAAGGGGACAATTGATCAATATAGCTATTGAAATTTAGTAGACAAAAGTTAATGTATGTCTTTATTGCCTACGTGTACTTGTTTCAATATAGGAAACAAGGCAACCATTAATTTTACGATGATTTTGATCTTCATTATAACAATATCATTAATTTTATGTTCATAATATATTGGATTATAATAATATATTAATTATTATAATGATAATGATATTAGTGGTTTTGTTGATTCGACATTTAACACAATATTTATAGATACCATAAAAACGATTAAAACGATTTTATTCTCAAGGTGATAAATAATTAATATAATTTTTTTATCAAATTTTTTATTTTTCAGTATTTAATAATAAAAAATATATTATAAATATAGTTTAAATATTTTATGTTTTCAATTTTTTAAGAGTATATTTTTTATCTTGTTTTGTTCTCGGTCTAGTTGGAAATTTATAAAAAAATAAAATCATATATATTAGTTATAGAAATTGCATAATTTGGATGTCATTAGAGTATTTGAGAGTGTTCAATCTATTTATAGATTCATAACACAATTTGAACACTTCCAAATCTGGATTTTATTAAAAAATACTTACATGATTCTGACCAAAACCCACTAGAAAGTCCAAAAAGTAAAATAAATAGATTACTCGATTTTAAATGTCCATAAACCTTCCTAATCAATTTTTTTAATTATAATCAATAATATTGTTTACAACTTCATATCCTAAGATTTCTTCAAAAAAAATTGTTCGACATGTTTTTCTTCTATTTAATATACTTATGTATATGACAATTACATCTCCTTTAATAATATTCAATTACTTTGTTTTTATTATATATATTCCATGTAAATTTTTTGAGGAAAATTCTTAGGCACTTTCCCTAAGTTTTAGGATGGTACTCAAGGTAAACTCTAAATTCTTTAGGGCACAAGGCCAAGTCAATAATAGGGCTTTAAGCCATTACGAAAGTATACTCATTATGAGCTCAACATATCACTTATGGGAATAGAACCTAGGTAGGACACACACACACACACAATATGTGTGTGTGTGCATGTTGAGCTCATAATGAGTATATTCTTGGAACTACTTCAAGCCCTTACATATATTGTGTGGTGGGAGGGGGGGTGAGATCTTTAAAAAACCCTAGCATGTTTCTTGTGAGGGTGGTCTCCCTAGTCCTTGAGTTTTCTCTACATGCATCCCTCGTGGGCATGGATTTTGAGAGGAGCTTCCTTAATATGCTCTGAAGAGGGGGGATTTGGTGCCCTAGTTTACCCCCTTTGATCCAACTCGCACCTCCTTCCTGTTTTGTGAAGCTCACCTCTATCCCAAAAGTCAATCTCTCCTCTTCAGCATCATATCACAAGGCTCTTACACTAATAGAATGTGGAATCATTGGGAAATTCACAAGATTATGGCCTCGGCCCTCTCCCAAATCTATGGAACAATGGATTGCAAAGAAGTGGAGATCTTTAATTAAAGGAAACCTACTCCGTTGTTTATGTGGTAGGGGTTACTGTTTTGTTTTTTTCGAGAAAAGGGAGGATATGGATCTCATCTTTAGAATTGACCCTTACTTCATGGGACTAAGATGAATGTATTTGAATAGGTGGACTCTAGTTTTCGACCTAAAAAGCTATATCCCTTCTACAATCCCTATATGGGTTAGCCTCTCTTATCTCCCTTTGCATTGTTGGAGTGATGAGGATTTACTTGCTATTGAGAACACACTAATTAAATTGATATATTCACATATTTGAGCCAAATTTGTCCATGTTTACATGCACTATAATTTTTGGAGGTTGATTTAGTGAAGAGGCTCCCATAAGCAATAAATCTCTCCATGAATAGGGAATAATTCTCCATGTTAAGCTTTCTCCAACTTTAACTTTACTAGAGTGACCATATAATATAGGGTGGGGAGAGTTTGTGTGTGTATAGTAATATATATATATATATATATATAATCGAGTAAGATAATAATATATATGTAATACACTTATATGTATTGGCAAAACCCAAAATTTTCTAACCTTATTCCAAAAAAGTTAGTAAATCACCAACATGGCATCTCATCATCAATGAGGTAAGCCAATGAGAGAAATTGAAATTATTCAAAAAAAATGATCATATTAAAAGCACAAACTACATGGGAGGTCCCTAGATCTCAGGGGGTTTAGGGTTAGTGGAGGGTCTCAATAACTAGTTAATAATAACTCATAATTTGGGTTAATTGAGTCATTTGATTTAAATGGGGATTTTCATGGAGAATTACACAAAAAAGAATTAGGTATAGTTGTGAGGTATCACTACTAATATATATATCTCATTACTGGATATTAAGCAAGGGTTGAGGTTAAATTCCATTTAGCGTACCTTGAAACCATGCACACTTTACCTTGATTTTTTTTTTTTTCAGATGGAAAGATCCATGGGAAACCCAGCAATACTTCCCCACATTAGTGGATGGTAGAGGTGGTAAACCGCTGGCCATCCTCACAGAAGGCCTAACCCCAAAGGACTCAAGGCTCAAACCCGTGACCTCTCCCCGAACCGAGAGAGTGTGTGCACGTCTTACCAATTGAGCTAACCCTTGGGGCTACTTTACCTTGAAATTATATGTACAAAAAGAGGTATATTTTATAGAATCCAATGGTATATGTTTAGTACATTCACGCACATGGTTTGCACTCATATGAATGGTATATATGCAATATTGTCATCCTATTATTGTAACCAATTAAAATAAAGAAGCTTAAATATAAACGATATTTATCCAAGTTAAAATATCCAAGTTTTTAAAGTAAACTATTCATTTTTATAAAATTAATATTTCTTCAAATTGTTTCTACAACATATATCCCCTAGTGAGTACACCCACAACATTAACTACTACACGCCTCTAAGACAATCTCACTAGCTCTAATATAAAATGTGCTAAACATTTTATCTTTGAACCACAAAACCTAAAGGCAATACGTTAGGAATTTGCGGACGTGAAAGTGGAATAAAACCCATCATAATAGTTATGGCATCCTCTATTTACTTACATTAGGTTCTTAAAACATGGAACTTAAAGGCAATATGTTAGGATTTGAATACATGAAAGTGGAATAAAACCCATCCTAAAAGTTATGGTTTGAAATCAGTCCATCATTACTTATATTAGGGTTTGAAATCAGTCCATCATTAGATACATTGAAGTGGAGGGGGAGTAGTATGGAGAGGAAGGAGTGAAATCTTACGCTGATTCCTCTGACTATGACCTAGTGGCATTGGTTGTGAAAATCATTGGTTATTGTACTAGTTAGGAGTGGCATTGGTTGAGAAAAATTTTACCAGTTAAAATGGTACCTCAAGAAACCCATTTAATGTTCTCTTATTTTACACTTAAAGAAACCCATTTTAATTTTTTTTTTGTGTTGACTCTCTACTTATTCTAGTGAGTTAGGGTTTGATATGTCAAACATGTCCATGAGAATAACCAGAAACTCAAAATTTGGGCTTGGTCTCTTAAGTCACATCCTTAGATATTAAATAAAAAACATAAAGTAGAGCACACCTAACAAATCTGTTGTTACCCATAAATTTATGGGATTCTTCTTCTCCCTACACTGGAAAGGAACCAAATCAAATTTGTGGAAAAGGTAACAATTATAAGTACTTAGATAGGTATATCGAGGTAATCAAATGGAAAATAAACGCATCCAACCATAATTTTTATGGTCCTCAAGGCAAAAGGGAAATCTCAAATTTAATAATATTCAATGAGGGCATCCTCCATAATACGAAAGCCATAAGCCAAAGTGCAAGACGTGGAAACTATAATAATAAATTGATGGGGATGAACTCCCCAAACCCTCCTTTGTTCCTGCAATCTACTCGAAGGCAAGAGTTATCGCCTTCCCTTCATATGCTTTGAACCTCCAGTAATCTACAGTAAAACATATTTATAGACAATTGGGTCATTCTCATTGTCAAGAACACCTGAAGGTTTTCCCAAACAAGACCATAAATCTTAATTATTTATATTCAAGTCTATAAATCAATGGATTAATTGTGTTCTAATGGTTTGGATCCTTAAATAAGTTCTTGACATAATATCGCAATTCTCCCGAAGTCCAAAAACATTGTTCGCTCCATGTTTAAACCACAAGGAATTGTACACTTTCACCTTCAATTTGAAACAAAATGGGATTTGTCCTTTGTTTTCAACCCTATTTCATTTCTTCCATGAATTGGATCATTTAGTATCTTCTATACAATTCCTTATCTTTATTGTAGCAGTCACACTTAAGATTTTTCTCTCATATGCATGCATCCTTAATGCACTAGGGCTTAATTGTCTTACACAATCCTTCATTCTCACACTTTACTTCTTTCAACCATCATTCGATTTCACGTAAAACAAACATGGGACTATGCATTTAATCCCAAAATAAGAAGAAGTGTAGAGTAGCATACACCATATCACCATATGCATAAAAAATGCAATGCTCCATTAACAAATTATGTACTTAACTCCTCTAACCCAAATCTCTCTCTCTCATGGCCTTATTTCACACTAGTAAACAACCAATGCAAATAAAGAATGGAACCCATACATTATTGAGCCATGAACTGAAAAAATAGAGCAAGAAGATGTTTTATTATTTCATGATCACACCAGCAAACATCCTAATATGTTTGAGCTCCAAATCCCATTGTTCCAGTTTCATATTCTCCCATTACATCTTAACCCATAATATGGATACAAAGTGGGTTATCCTTCCTCGAAAAGGCCCAATGAGCTCATTTTTTGTCACGACTATTATCATGATTATGTTTAGTAAATCTAATGTTTATGATCATTTGCTTACCCCACATGGGATATCAATAATTTAGCAAAACTTCAGTTAACTGGGAAAACATGCAACATGATCTTTGCAATCCCATAGATAAGTGTCACAGCTAGAAACTAGCAATAATCACTCATTGGTAGTCATTTTTAATTCTGTTGTTTATGTTGATTTATTTGTATCTTTGGAATGTATTCACTTGTATATCTTATGTCTTGTACCCCGATGTTTATTCCAGGAAGTGTCTATAATGTATTTGAGTCATGTCATGCCCCGATGTTCCTATCGGGAGGTTCTATAATGTAAACAAGTCATGTCAAGTCATTGTGGGTAACCCTCCTATTGCTGAAGGGTTAAAGTCCCCGTAGTTCTGGGGCACTAGGGTTATTAGACTCTCCTAGAGAAGTTGGCCCTAGTGAGTCATTGTCAAGTCGGGAATTAGTATAAATAGAGAGTGAGCCTCTCTATTTAACACACACTCACTCACACTCAGTTGTAGCGCATATTTGAGGAAGAATAAGTAGTTGGGGCTAGAGAGAAAGAGGCTACTGCTGTCGGGATATCATCTTACTGTTTTTGGGGCTTTGCTATTTGGTGTTGATTCTATCTCTGAGGAAGTTGCGGGGTTTTCTCCTTTATGTTTTCCCTGAGGAAAATCTTTGTGTTCATTGTCTTATGTGTTTGATTGATGTGCTTGTTATTCTCTCAATTAAGATCCTAAGTTAATGCTAGCTTAAATGATAAAAATCTAACATGGTATCAGAGCTAACTTGAGAAGAAGAAACTGTGCAGCTGCGGAAACCAGGGCTTCCTACTTTTTGGATCTCTCTCCACAAATTTTCAGCAAAAGAAGGTTGGATTGGCTCTCCTCCCCAGGGCGCATCTTTCTATCGAAGCAGAATCTAATTTTGAGCATGTTCAGTTTTTGACCCGACACTAGTGCCGGAAATTATGGCTTTCCACAGAAGTGGAAATTTTCAGTGAGCCCAGGCCTAGATTGATCTCCTCCTCAAAATCGAAGTTTAGAGATCAAGATCAAAGAATTTGGTTAAACAGAACTCCGGGAAAGTCAAACCCTAATCTGCTCCTGAACCAGCACTACAGAAATTCAGCTCCAAATTCAGATTCGACATTTTGACCTGGTAAGATCTAAATATTTTGTATTTCCATTTGAGGTTCTCAGTTAAGATGTCTCATCATACCAAGCTTGATGAAAATCTTGAGGGAGCTGATAACTTCCGAGCCTAGAAGTATAGGATCTCTTTGGTCCTGGAAGAAAATGAGTTGGACTCCTACATCAATGAGGAGATTCTAGTTCCAGAGGGAGATGGGGCTAAGGCCTTACACAAGAAGAAGTTGGTTATGGCTAAGAGGATTATTGTTGATTCAATCAAGGATCACCTCATACCACAGGTGTCCTCCCTAAAGACACCTAAAGCTATGTTTGATGCCCTGACCAAATTGTTTGAAGGAAAGAACATAAACCGGAAGATGACCTTGAGGAACCAATTGAAGAATGTGAAGATCCAGAATGCGGAGACCATAAAGAATGTGAAGACCCAGAATGTAGAGACCATACAGTCATACTTCACAAGGTTCTCCCAGATCAAAGAATAGCTTGAAGCAGTAGATGAAGAAGTGGAGAATGCAAAGACTGTAATGACCACCTTGAATGGTCTCCCTAGGACATGGGACTCTTTCATTCAAGGGATCTGTGCTAGAAAGAAGTTAGTAAAGTTCAGCAAACTATGGGAAGAATGCTCTCAAGAAGAAGCTCAGATAGCAGCTCGAGAAGAAAAGATGGGAAGTGAAGATAAAGCTCTCACAGTACAATCCAAGAAAACCAGATCTAGTTACCACATAGGTAAGTACTCTCATCAAAGGAATAACTTTAGAAATCCTAGAGATAAGTCTAAGTTCATTTGCTATACATGTGATGAAAGAGGAAACTTTGCTTGAGATTGTCCTAGAAACAAAAGTAGCTCTCACAAGAAGAAGGGAAACAAGAGAAGACATCATGCTCATGCTACAAAGGATGATGAACCCTCCACAAAGAGAAACAGACAAGAAAGTGATGATTTTTCAAGTTATGAAGAATATGTTCTGATTTCCGCTCTCACGGGAACTATCACACATGGCAGCAATGATTGGCTTATAGACAGTGGTGCTTCCAAACATATGACAGGATTCAAGGAATCCTTTGTGAAACAATCTGAACATGAATCACCTCACAAGGTGAAACTCGGAGATGACTACCAGTATCCAATAAAAGGTAGTGGTGAATCCTCATACAAGCTAGACTCTGGAAAGTCTATCAAGATGAAAGATGTATTGTTTGTACCTAGACTAAAGAAGAACCTCCTCTCCATATCTGCATTGGATGCAAAAGGAATGAGGGTTGCATTTGTAGATGGCCAAGTCCTCATGTGGCCAAAGGGAAAGTCTTTCGATGATGCAGTAGTGATTGGGGAACAAGAAGGAGGACTACACAAATTAAAGGGACAACCAGAACAAGCTTTGGTTCATGACTCAGTAGAACCAAATGAGCTTTGGCATAGAAGGCTTGCACATGTGCATTACAGAGCACTACCACTTGCAAGCAAAGCTGTTGAAGGTCTCCCAGAAATGTAGACAAAACATGTAGGTGTATGCAAAGGATGTGTGAAAGGGAAGAACACAAAGAAGACATTTCCAAGTAGCAAGAGCAAGGAAAAAGGAATCTTGGAAATCATCCACTTCGATGTATGCGGTCCAATGTCATCCAGTTCACTAAGCGGGTATGTATACTATATTTCTTTTATTGATGATTTTTCTAGAAAGGCATGGATATACTTTATGAAGAGAAAATATGAAGTATTCAGCAAGTTCAAGGAATTCAAAGCCTTGATCGAGAATCACATAGAAAAGAAGATCAAGACCTTTTGATCAGATAATGGTAGAGAATTCACATCAAATGAATTCAAAGAGCTATGCAGAGACTCAAGGATTAAGAGGGAGTTATCCACTCCATATAATCCACAACAGAATGGGATTGTAGAAAGAAATAATAGAATGATCATGGAAGCAGCAAGGGCCATGCTTCATGATCAAGATCTTCCCATGCATCTATGGGCAGAAGCTACCAGAATAGCGGTGTATGTATAGAACCATACTCCACACAGAGCACTTGAGAACAAGACACCTGAAGATGTCTTCTCTGGCAAGAAACCAGAATTCATCCATCTCAGAATATTCGGTTGTCCTGTATACATACACATTCCGAAAGAAAAGAGGACGAAGTTAGATCCTTCAGGAAAGAAGGATATATTTGTGGGATACTCTGAAAGCTCAAAGGCTTACAGAATATACTTCCCAAGATTCAAGAATATTGACATTAGTAGAGATGTAACATTTAATGAAGATTCAACCTACATCAAATCCAGGAAGAGACCGACTGAAGAACCTGAAGAAACAAGAGCACCCAGAATTCATGATACAACCATGAACGAAGAAATTCAAGAAGACGATCGAGAATTAGAAGAACCTCAAGAACCTATAGATCCACCTCAGGAGAAGAATCCTCATAAGAGTAAACCTGCTTGGGTACATGAAATTATCCAAGGTGTAGAAAGATATGGAGCTTCAGAAGAAACACACAGAGGAAGAAAGAGAACTAGGTCCTGCTCCAGTTATGTAGCCTTGCTATATGACATTATTGATAAAGAAAATTCCAACTATGAAGAAGCGACAGAAAGGAAACAATGGAAGGAGGCCATGATCGAAGAGTATCAATCGGTCATGAAGAATGATGTTTGGGATGTTGTCCCAAGACCAAAAGGGAAGTCCATTGTAACTTCCAAATGGATCTACAAGATCAAGCATGCTGCAGATGGCGGCATAGAGAAGTATAAAGCAAGATTCGTGGCTTGTGGTTTCTCCCAGAAAGAAGGAATAGATTATGAAGAAACTTTTGCACATGTAGCCAGATACACTTCCATCATATCAGTACTTGCCCTGGCTGTAGTGATGAAATGGAAGATACACTAGATGGATGTCAAGACTGCTTTCTTGAATGGTGTAGTAGAAGAGGAAGTGTATGTGGAGCAGCCACTCGGTTTTGAGACACATGACAGGGAGTCTCATGTGTGTATATTGAAGAAAGCCCTGTATGGTTTGAAACAGGCAACCAGGACATGGTACGGCAGAATTGATGGCTTTCTATCCAGTTTGGGCTTTACCAAGAGTAAAGCAGATTCCAACCTTTACTACAAGGTTGAAGATGGAAATCTAGTGATACTCCTACTATATGTGGATGATCTGTTTGTAACAGGTATGGATGGGTTGATTGCTGATACAAAGAGGAAACTTGCTGCTGAGTTTGAAATGAAAGGCTTGGGTATGATGCACTATTTATTAGGAATGGAGGCATGGAAGAATACGGATGGAATCTTCCTTGGACAAGGGAAGTATGCAATAGATATTCTGAAGAAATTCGGGATGATGGACTATGTTGTCCACCGATTGCACACCAGCAGCAGAAATCTTCTGAAAGCTGTCTCCTCACTTGAGAAAGTGGGAGAGGTGTGACCTTGGGGGAAAGCACAGAGCTAGGTACTGTCACCTACTCCTAGCTCCTCCGTTTAGGCTAACTCCTAACGAAGCCAAGGGGGGTAGTCCCTAACAAAGAGTTTTATATGGCTCAATGTTTTAAGTTAATTTTTAGATGTTTCGGATGTGGATGGGTGTTGTTTAGGAGTTATTGTGATTTAAAATGATTAATGTGATGAATTGAGCACAAGACAAAGCAATCCACGTTTCTATCACTAGAATTGAAAGATAGACAAATATTTGAGAACTTCACGAAATAGATAAAGCATTCACATATATGATCTATAATCAAACATTCGATGGACAAATGGCCCATATTATCAACAATGTGTAAAAGATAGGACCAGTGACTATGGATTCAACTTATCAGAGATGCTTCGAATATAAATATGACGTGAATCCCAAAATATGCCAGTGAATGTGAGGTTTTGCAAGTGCTCTTGGTAAGTTTTAAGAGTTTTTACTTGTGATCTTCGCTTATGGTAGCTGGATGTCATAACCGGTAATACCTTCAGTGGCTCCGTTCGAAGACATGACAGACCTGTCTGGGGTCAAAGGTAAGTGTTCAATAACTTAACTACCAGTGCCCAGATTAGGTAGCCCGACGCCCACACTTGGAATTTGCCCACATGACTCGGTATTTATTGAACAACGCCAGTGTGTTGGTTATGGGGAAAGGTTTTAGTTAAGTTCCTCTTGTGGGGTTTAGAGATCCAATGCTGTTTCTGGGTATTCTGATCTAGGATCGGTCAGAGCATACTCCGGCAAGGAGGAAAGGGGGTTAATTAATTAAAAGAGGTGTGAGTTGTGAATTTTATTAAGTTAATTAATTAAAACTCTCTGATAGAGAGCGCTCTTGATCTCATCTTATGATCGTGGTTCAAGAGACTTAGCTAATCTATATGAAGCTAATGCAAGGATTATGCAAATCTAAAATGCTCTCTGATAGAGAGTGCTCTTGACTTGTGTTCTTGCAAGTTCAAGAGTCTTACTTATGGATTATTAATTGATTAAACAAGCACAAGATGATATTAGTTGCTTAAAATCTTCGATAGAAAGCACTCTTGATCCACCTTATGGTGAGATTCAAGAGATTTAAGTAGTTGATTAATCTTAGAAAGATAAACAATTTAAACTGAATAATCAACTTAAAAGTGATGAATTAACAATTAGTGATCTAAGCATGAGATGTAATGAATGATGAAAACTAGTACTACTCAAAGCATACACACAACACAAGCCTCCCCAAATGGGGGAGGAAGAGAGTGGGGACTTAAAAACCCCACTCAAACAGAGATATTTTATTAAACTTTACAATGTGCCTTAAGGAACCTGATCCTTGAAAGGACTTTTCAGATAAAGGAAAAATAACTCTACAAAAATTATAACCTGTAAAAGGAGAGTGCCTTGTATTTTTACTTTTGAAATATTTTATTAAACTTTGAAAAGGGTAAAGGGAAGAAGTTTGAAGAGAGTAAAAATAACAAAAGGAAAGGGGGCTGAAACAATAGAAGATGAGAGAAGAAAGGCAAACAAACTAAGCAAGGATCAAAACGAAAGAAAGGGGAGAATAGGGAAGCCAACTGTTCGAAAAAGATTTTTTCGAAAATTATTTATGTGTCCAGATGACTTAGGACATGACCATGATCTATCTAAATAATGTCTAGTAGGCTTATAACACTCAGTTGGGCTCTAATAACCCCCCAAGGTCCAGAATTCAACATCGGACATTCTAGCTTTGGAGGAAGCGGGAGAAAACCTCGTCAATTATACTCGGCTGAAGGCAAAGCATAATTGTCAGGGGCAAAAAACTCTTTGGAATACCCTATTTGAGATTCTACGTCTCAGGAGACCGAACCACTCAAAAATATCCTACTAGCACATTTTATTACAAACCCCATGGGCCCATGGTCAAAATTATTCAAATAAAAAAGTGACTAGCCAATATTGGCTAGACAAGTAGACAGATCAACTGATACACTGGAGTCATACTTTGAACAAGTCTGTCAACCAGTGGCTCCTCAGGTAACCCAACTATGGTACAAAAAGTTGGATAACATCTAGCTCCAACTGTGGGACAGGTACTTGCTTGATCTATTGATCAAAAAGAGTGCATGAGAATCCATGAATCTCTGGTACTTTCATGTAAACAAAAGTGTCTTAGTTCCATGTATATGATAAAAATATGCCATGATGAAATACAAAAAATATTTTTTGCTTTTTTCGAAATAAAGTACATGGAAATAAACTTCTTTTTCAGCATATATAGAATGAAATATGATACAAATGCTAGTATACAAAAGAAAGAGCTTTAATGCAGCATTCTACAAAGTTATGATACAAAAGTAAAGTACATAGAAATACAACAAGGATAGGTTTAGAAAAGCCCTGTGATGACCCCTTGGTCATCTTGGAGGTTGTTTTGATAGAAAGTCTTCAAGTGTTGGCCATTCATGGGTAGGTTTAAAATTTCTCTATCCATAGTGTTAAGGAAAAAAGAATTGGTGCCAGTTGTGTCGTGGATGATAAACGGGCCTTTCCAAAGGCTGTCAAATTTCCCATGCTTTCCAGGCTTCTCCCTTCTCTTATCCCATAAGAGAACAGTATCTCCGATTTGGAAAGCTCTTAGCTTGGATGACTTATCAAAAGTGCCCTTCATACTTTCTTAATGTCTGAGTGACTGATCAAGGGCAGCTCTTCGAGATTCATCCAATTCTACAATCTGGTTTATTCTCTGCTCCATTTCTTCCTGTTCTGTGCCATACTCACTTAGCATCCTAAAGATCGGAATCTGCATATTGACCGGAAGGGTGGCTGTGAGTCCATACACTAGCTCAAAAGGTGATTTACCAGTTGAGTTTTTCTTAGTGATTCTATCTGCCCACACAGCATACTTAATTTTACTATCCCATGATCTCTTATTATCCCCCATAGTCTTCTTGAGGATTGACATTAAATTTTTATTGGTGGACTCAACAAGTCCATTGCCCTGTGGGTAATAATCAGATGAGTGGGATAGGATAATGCCATACTTAAAACATAATTCATTCATTTTTTCGGAACTGAAGGCTTTGGCATTATCGGTTGTTATTTTTAAGGGAGTCCTGAATATGGTGATGTTTCTTTCCTTGATGAAGTCTATAACAACCTTCTTAGTGGAAATATTAGTGGGTATAGCCTCTACCCACTTGGTGAAGTAATCGATTGCTGTGAGAATCCAACAAAAACCATTGCTGGAATTATCCTTGAATTTTCCAATAAAATCGATCCCCCACTGCTGAAAAGGGGCAAGGACAACAACTGGAGTAAGGGGAAGAGCTGCCAACTTTTGCTTCCCGGTGAACAGCTGGCACTCTTGGAAACACTTGATATGCTTGTGAGCATCTGCAAAAATGGTTGGCCAATAGTAACCAGCTGTCAAGATTTTGTGGGAAGTTGTATTTGCTGCATAATGGCCTCCACAAAATCCTGAGTGAAACTCTGCTAATATCTTTTTAGAATCTTGTTCGTTGATGCACCTAAGTATAATACCATTTGGGTTCCTCCAACCCAGACCCTCTTGGGTAAGGCAATACTTAGCGGTCTTAACTCTCAAAGCCCTACGCTTGTGTCCTTTGAGGTGATCCGGGCAAGTGAGATGGAGGAGAAAGAAAATGATGTCTGAATACCAATGGTTATCAAGGTTTTGAAGGGCAGGAGTCATGGTAGGCCGCGGGATATCATTTTTTGCAATAATTTCAATTAATTCTTCATTCTTTTGAGTAAGCATTCTTGCCAGGCCTTGTCCCTTGATTAATTTAGTAGGTTTTATCTCAAGGTCATACTCATGAATCTTGGATACCCATGTACCCCTTATTCCTAAACAATCCTTTTGAGAAAGGATATCCTTGACCGCAGTGTGGGGAACATATCCGGTAACCTTGGAATACCTGATATAAGTCCTGAAATGTTTTAATGATTTGACTAAGGCATAAGCTTTCTTCTCCATGATGGTATAATTTAGCTCAGAATTCTGCAAGGCTCTACTCATGAATGCTATAGGTTGCTCAAACCCTTCAATGTTCTTTTGGAGCAACACATTGGCAATGGTATCTTCAGAGGAAAATGAAAATATCATGAAATCCTTTGCATAATCCAGGCCGACTAAGACCGGAGACCTGGTAATGGAATTCTTTATTGAATCAAAGGCTTTCCTTCCTTCAGTGCTCCACACAAACTTAGCATTTTTCTTGAGTAAGGCCTGCATGTGTTTCATTAATTCTGCCAAGTTTGGAATGAATCTCCTGATAAAATTGAGATGACCATTAAATGACTGAAGGGCTTTAACATTCTTAGGGAGAGGGATCTTTTTTATGGCCTCTACTCTCTCAGGATCAATTTTGACACCGTCTTTGTTGATGATATGTCCTAAGAGTTTCCCCTCTTCTATGCCTAACACCGACTTAGCCGGATTCAGAGAAATGCCATACTTCCTACACTGCTCGAAAATCTTCCTGAGATGACCAACATGGCTGGATCTTTCCTTTGAAAAAATAGTGAGATCATCTTGATAGATCTCAATGACTTTGCCAATCAACTCCTTGAAAGCATAATCCATGGCTCTTTGGAAAGTAGCTCCTGTGTTTAAAAGGCCAAAGGGCATTCTCAGATACTCAAAAGTGCCCCAAGGAGTTGTGAAGGTGGTATTATGCCTATCCTCCTATTGAATGACTACTTGATTATAGCTCGAAAAACCATCCAGCATCGACATCATGCTCGATCTAGTGATCCGTTGGAGGAGGGTCTCCATGTTGGGGAGGGGGTAATTATCCTTCTGACATGCTATGTTTAGATTCCTGAAATCTATACATATCCTTATGCTCCCATTCTTCTTCCTTGCAACTACTAAGTTGGAGCACCACGTGGAATGTCTAGTGAGAGCTATTATTCCTGCTGCTAGCATTTTCTCTAACTCCTTCTTGATGATTGGTGCTAACGTAGGATTTATTTGCCTATGTTTTTGTCTGAAAGGCTTTCCTTTTTGACATTCTGGATTTAGGGGAATAGTATGTTGAAATACATCTTCCCTATAAACTTTGAGCTCGTCATAAGTAAAGGCAAATACATCCCTATACTCTTTGACCAAGTTTATGAGGCTATTCCTTTCTTTTTCGGAAGTACCTTTTCCAATTTTTATAATTTTGGGTTCTGTTTCCGTCCCAATGTTGATTTCAATGTAATCTCCTGGTTTCATCTGCTCAACATTGCTTTTTCTTCTGTCCTGTCTATCAAAGATGTTTTCTAATGCAACTAGGCCCCATGGGACAGGATTGTTAAACTGGTCACCTTCTCCATAATATTCTTTGTTTTCTTCCTAATCATTTACTTTAAAATTAAGGAATTCATCGACATTATAAATGAATCTCAAAATTTTCTCATTGTCTTTGAAGACCTGCCAATGTCCAACATTGTCAGGAATAGAAGGTCTGAAGTTAATCTCTAAAGGACAATTCCCCTCTAACATCTCATCCGATGGCTGAAGAGTTGACGCTGAAACTGCAAGTCTATCAGGGGCACTATTATGATCTCTAGGAACTGCTTCTATGTTAAGGGCATTAAAGAATTCCATTGTATCCCAGATTGCATTTCTATATTTTTTAAGTCTTTGACACTTACATGCAAACTGACCCTTAACTTGTTGGATGATTAAATCAGAGTCCCCTTTAATATCAAGCAACTTAATCCCCATGTCTTTGGTAATCTCAATGCCCAGTAGAAGTGCCTCATACTCCGCCACATTGTTAGTTGCTTCGAACTCCAATCTGAAGGCAAAATTGAAAACCTTACCCTCTAGTGAAACAATGACAACAACATCCCCCTTACCCATTTTAGAGTAAGCACCATCAAAATTCATTCTCCACAACTCACTAAGTTTTTCGGTCTTCATCTCTTCTTGGATGGGTTCCAAGAAGGTGGAGTTGATTTGATAGGAGCCATTCTCATCAGTTTGGTAAGCATACTCATTTAATGGTTTTTTAGGGTTTTCAACATGGTGCCTTTTTTCCTTTTCAAAATACAACTTAACAAGTGAAAACTATGACGCTGGAACGGTAGCATAGGTCTAATCCAACTGGATTGATCCTCCCAAAGTGGCACCCCATTTCCTAGAAAGCAACATACCCCATTTGTCTGGAACATCAATAACCAGGATGTCCATTGTGATCTGGATATCCGGATACTTGGCCAATCTGACTAGCTGGTTCTCAATCATCCCTTCAACCTTGACTGGTCTAGAGTCCATGGCACACATGTTTTGGTAAGGTCTCATGGTCCTTAGGTCAAACTGTTGCATGACTTTTTTGGTCATGATGCTGGAACTAGATCCTGAGTCTAACATACAATTATGTAGAAGAAGATTACCCATCATCAATGATACGTAGAAAGGGGGATGATCTTCTTTTCTTGGGTCCCTAGTATGTAGAACTATAGGAGGATTGACAAAGACATTATTCGAAGTCCGCTCCACGGTATCGGAAAAAAGTGACTTTCTTAGGGGTAATAGGTTTTAAAGGACTTGAAGAGATTTCTTCAGCTTGAGGATCAACATTACTCTTAGGCTCTAATATTTTCAAAAGTTTCTCTCTTTGGCCAGGGATTTTGCATCATTCAAGGACCGGAACAGGGACTTTTGTATTCATAACCAATTACCTAAGTCAAAACTTAAATCAACATTTTATTTTGTTTCAATTTATTTGGGAGGATTAGGAGTTGTTACCTTGGGAATATTCTGTGCAGAAAACCCCTTTCTTTGATAAGTTATCCCTTTGAAGTTCTGGGTATTGTTGATCTGCTCGACTGAAGGTATCTCTCCATAGTACTGAGTCCGGTTGTCAACTTTCTTTTCATAACAATTGGACTTTGGCAAATTTCCTATGGGGATGTTGGGGATGTCATCTATGTTATTGATAAAGTCAAGCTCGCTTGTCGACATATTCGGACTGCAACCTTCAGGGTGACCATGCTCCTGAATATAGCATGCATAGTGGCAGCTAGATTCCTCATGGAAATCTCTGCATGCTTTGCAAAATGGTTTATACTGCTCAACCATGTTAGCGGCCTCTAGCTGATGAGGAGGCCTCTGCTCATGGTTGGGAGGCTTTCTTTGCCAAGTTGGCTTGGCAGGAAAGGTTCTAGGAGTGGAGTGAGTTTGAGTTATTTCCATTGTGATCACTCTATTTTGAATTTCTTTTAACTATGCTAAGTGTTTATGCTCTGCCTTCTCCATATTTTTCTTCATCTCCATCATTTGTTTTTCATAGGCATCCTTCATAGCTGATAAAGGATCCTTGTCTTTTGGTTCATTGATTTTCAATGGAGTTGAAGACCTTGAATAAGTGTGGAGGTTAGATTCACCAGATGACTGCATGTTCATATCAATATTGATTTCCATCTCCTGATCCTGGAGCAAGTTATCAGGCTCCTTGTCTCTGATCTGTTACTGCATTTTGCCACTAAGTGTCTCAATGTAATAGACCAGGATGGTTGGTTTAGTTGGGGCATACTCAGTAGGGATGGAATTTGACAATTCCGTGAACCTAGTATTGAACTCGTCCATTGTTTTTGTGTCTTTCTTCTTTATGTTGGTCAAGGACGCAAGTTGATGTCGAGGTTCTTTATTTTCACCGAACTTGTTGGTGAAAGAAGTTTTGAAAGCTGCTATACTATTAAAGGAATTGTCTGGTAAATTGCTATACCAGTCGCCCGCCTTTCCATCCAGAGATAGAGCAAATAACTTCATATACATGTCATCATGTTGGCTAACCGGATCATTTATATAAGCGTTGATACACCTAGAAAAGTTCTTGAGGTGCATGGCGGAGGTAATGGCATCAGTGCCTGTATACATCGGGAGCTTCTTGACAACTTTGTCTGGAAGACGGTGGGGTTGACCTGCTATCTGAGAAAAGTCAAGCTGAGTAAAATACTTGCCCATTATGTCAAAAACAATGGTGTTAGTGTTTTTAGGAAATAAAATGTGGATGTCTGAAACAGACTCAGATCCAAGTTCTGCAAGGATCCTGCGAGAAGACAGTTTGTTTAATCTCCTCCTTAAGACCTTTTTGGGGTCAGGGATGAAATCGACCAAACCTACAGAGTTTCTTCTAGTAGAATACCTTGAGGTGTTAACTGATAGTGGAGTTGCCAGGTGGACTTAAGTCTAATTTCATAGAGTGATTAGACTAAATATCTACCAAAAAGGATAAAAAGGTAAAAAAACTAAAAGAAACAAAGGTCGTCCAGGAACAAAAAGATTAGTCCCCGGCAATGGCGCCAAAAGATGTTGTCTGTCGATTGCACACTAGCAGCAGAAATCTTCCGAAAGATGTCTCCTCACTTGAGAAAGTGGGAGAGGTTTGACCTTGGGGGCAAGCACAGAGCTAGGTACTGTCACCTACTCCTAGCTCCTCCATTTAGGCTAACTCCTAACGAAGCCAATGGGGGTAGTCCCTAACAAAGAGTTTTCTATGGCTCAATGTTTTAAGTTAATTTTTAGATGTTTCGAATGCGGATGGGTGTTGTTTAGGAGTTATTGTGATTTAAAATGAATAATGTGATGAATTGAGCACAAGACAAAGCAATCCACATTGCTATCACTGGAATTGAAAGATAGACAAATATTTGAGAACTTCACGAAATAGATAAAGCATTCACAGATATGATCTATAATCAAACATTCAATGGACAAATGGCCCAGATTATCAACAATGCGTAAAAGATAGGACCAGTGCATATGGAGTCAAGTTATTAGAGATGCTTCGAATATAAATATGATGTGAATACCAAAAGATGCCAATGAATGTGAGGTTTTCCAAGTGCTCTTGGTAAGTTTTAAGAGTTTTTACTTGTGATCTTCTCTTATGGTAGCTGGATGTCCTAACCGGTAATACCTTCAGTGACTTCGTTTGAATACATGATGGACCTGTCTGGGGTCAAAGTTAAGTGTTCAATAAGTTAACTACCAATGCCCAGATTAGGTATCCTGGCGCCCACACTTGTAATTTGTCCACATGCCTCAGTATTTATTGAACAATGTCGGTGCGTTGGTTATGGGAAAAAGTTTTAGTTAAGTTCCTCTTGTGGGGTTTAGAGATCCAATTCCGTTTCTGGGTATTCCGATATAGGATCGGTCAGAGCATACTTCGGCAAGGAGGAAAGGGGGTTAATTAATTAAAAGGGGTGTGAGTTGTGAATTTTATTAAGTTAATTAATTAAAACTCTCCGATAGAGAGTGCTCTTGACCTCGTCTTATGACCGTGGTTCAAGAGACTTAGCTAATCTATATGAAGCTAATGCAAAGATTATGCAAATCTAAAATGCTCTCTGATAGAGAGTGCTCTTGACTTGTGTTCTTGCAAGTTCAAGAGTCTTACTTATGGATTATTAATTGATTAAACAAGCACAAGATGATATTAGTTGCTTAAACTCTCCGATAGAGAGCACTCTTGATCCACCTTATGGTGAGATTCAAGAGATTTAAGTAGTTGATTAATCTTAGAAAGATAAACAATTTAAACTAAATAATCAACAATTAGTGATCTAAGCATGAGATGTAATGAATGATGAAAACTAGCACTACTCAAAGCATACACACAACACAAGTCTCCCCAAATGGGGGAGGAAGAGAGTGGGGACTTAAAAACCCCACTCAAACATAGATCTTTTATTAAACTTTACAATGTGCCTTAAGGAACCTGATCCTTGAAAGGACTTTTTAGATAAAGGCAAAATAACTCTACAAAAATTATAACCTGTAAAAAGGAGAGTTCCTTGTATTTTTACTTTTGAGATCTTTTATTAAACTTTGAAAAGGGTAAAGGGAAGAAGTTTGAAGAGAGTAAAAATAACAAAAGGAAAGGGGGCTGAAACAATAGAAGATGAGAGAAGGAAGGCAAACAAACTAATCAAGGATCAAAATGAAAGAAAGGGGAGAATAGGGCAGCCAACTAAGAAGCTAAGGGATGAACAAAATTGAAGAAAACAGGACAGCGAACAATGAAATAAGTGGCTGTCATAAAAAGTGCAAAACGGGACAGCGAACCATGAAATAAGTGGCTGTCATAAAAAGTGCAAAACAGGACAGTGAACCATGAAATAAGTGGCTGTCATAAAAAGTGCAAAACGGGACAGCGAACAAAAAGTAAAATAAATGGCGAAAAACAAGGTTAAAGGAAGCCCAAAAAATAGGGCAAAAAGAGACAAACAAGGGAAGAAAGCTAGGGCACACTA
Organism: Pseudotsuga menziesii; assembly: GCA_001517045.1. Lineage (NCBI taxonomy): Eukaryota > Viridiplantae > Streptophyta > Pinopsida > Pinales > Pinaceae > Pseudotsuga > Pseudotsuga menziesii. Next base: position 560,060 of record LPNX010059750.1, read on the forward strand.
GGGCTGTCCAAAAAGAGAAAGAGGGCTGATAAAAAGGTACTAACAGGGCAGCGATGAAGAAGAGGTAAAAGAAACAAAACAAAGCAACCAGAAGAAAAGGAATTAAGAAGAGGAACAATGGGAGGTTTTTTGCAGCTTAATTCTTTAAGTTTTTTGCCAATTTTTCCCGCTTAACCTGTCATGGAGAGAGAAAAAACCAGTGAGCTATTTACCTGCGAAATGATGGGTTAAAAAATAGATAATACTACAAAAATACACCTAGCATTTGAACCAAATATATGAACCTTGTGCTGCTTCAAATACCAACTAGATCTAAGAGAAAGAACACTTCATAGATCTAGAAATGGAAGCAAGTAGATGCAAAAGATTTACTTTATAGATCAATATACTACTTGCAACATAAAGTAAAATAATGAGAAAATTTGACTTTAGGTTGAATGGAGAAGATGAACCACTTGGATCTTGAATCCCTGAAATCACTTCAGATCCCAATGGCATGCAACTGCTAGGTACATATGCTTTTCTCCAAGAAGAGTAGATGCAACTTAGCTCAGCCTCTTACTTGCTACAATGAAGTGATCTGCAAAACAATCTTATACACTTGGCAACATGGGGGTTAAAACATGTATTATTTACTAATCAAATCTCAAAAGCATGAAATACAGCTGAATAAAACAATGCTCTTTGAGGCTTTTGAAAGTAAATGAAATAAATAGGTAACTTGAAGCTACAAATACCTATTCCTATGTGCTTATAGAATCCCTCTAAAGCATGTATTAATACCCACACATTATCAAATTTAAAGAAACTAGAACAATTTCACCTCATTAGCAGGAATGTATGCACCCAGGATCCACACAGCATGAGCCTCCAAAGCCTTTCTTTATTACAAAATAGGTTGCATGAGAGAAACAAGCATTACAATATTTTACCAGAGGTTCTTTACATCAATAATCCATGAATGGGTTTTTTCCATTTAATTAATGGAAAAATTAACCCAAAAAACTTAGGAAAAGTAATTAAAAATTAAAAAATTAAAAAATAAATTTTCACTGTTCGAAAAGGATTTTTTCGAATTTTTTTTATGTGTCTAGATGACTTAGGACACGACCATGATCTATATAAATAATGTATAGTAGGCTTATAACACTCATTTGGGATCTAATAACCCCCCAAGGCCCAGAATTCAACATCGGGCATTCCAGCATTGGAGGAAGCGGGAGAAAACCTCGTCAATTATATTCGGCTGAAGGCAAAGCATAATTGTCAGGGGAAAAAAACTCCTTGGAATACCCTATTTGCGATTCTACATCTCAGGAGACCGAACCACTCAAAAATATCCTACTAGCACATTTTATTACAAACCCCGCGGGGCCATGGTCAAAATTATTCAAATAAAAAAGTGACTAGCCAATATTGGCTAGACAAGTAGACGGATCAACTGATACACTAGAATCAGACTTTGAACAAGTCTGTCAACCAGTGGCTCCTCAGGTAACCCAACTATGGTACAAAAATTTGGATAACAGAGTGCAAGGCCATAACCACACCTATGGTATCGAACCTGAAGCTATTGAGTGATGCTTCATCCAAAGCGGTTAATGCTATGATGTATCATCAGATGACTAGGTCCTTGATGTACCTGATGAACACGAGACCAGATATTTGCTTTGTTGTGAACACCTTGAGCCAGTTCCTAATAGATCTGAGACATGTTCACTTGATTATTGCAAAGCATATTCTGAGGTACCTGAAGGGTACAGTTGATTATGGGCTCAAGTACAAGGAAAATCAAAAGATTAACCTGGTGGGTTATGTTGATTCAGATTGGGAAGGCAGTGCCATCAATAGGAAGAGCACTTCGAGATGCTGCTTCAGTAAGGGATTAGGTGTGATCTCTTGGTTTAGCGGGAAGCAATCCTATGTGGCACTGAGTACAGCTGAATCAGAATATGTCGCAGCTTGTTCAACTAGCTGCGAGGTAGTGTGGCTGAGAAAACTACTATCTGATTTATTTGATCTCCAGTTGGATGCTACTTGTATATATTACAACAACCAAAGTTGTGTGAAGTTTTCAGAGAACCCAGTGTTCCATGACAAGTCGAAGCATATCGAGATCAAGTATCACTATATCAGGGATATGGTGTAGAGAGGAGCAATGAAGCTCCAGTATGTTGTGACGGACGAACAGATAGCTGATGTGTTGACAAAGCCATTAGGCAAAGTGAAGTTTGAGTACTTCAGGGATAAGCTTGGTATTCTTTAGATCGAGGTTCCCTCCAAAGGGAAATGATGAGACCTAGAGCCATTATGACATGGTGAGAGGATTAGGTTCCTTCCATGGTAAGATGTAAGGGTTGAGCCATTCTGTCATGGTGAGAGGATTTGGTTCCTTCCATGTTATATGTGAGTGCTGAGCCATTCTGATGTGACTGTAGGATTGGTTCCTACATGATCAGATATAAGTGTTGAATTCCATTCTTGGAATGGAGGCACCTGGTCAATTACCAGGAATACTCAGTCTGGGACTGAGGTCCATTCTGATATGACTGTGGGATGTAGTCTTACATGATCAGATGTGAGTGCATGACCATTCTGATGTGATTGAGGGATGTGTTCCCACTTGATCAAATATAAGGGCTGATACCATTCTCTGGGAGAATGGAGGCACTTGGTCAGTTACCAGGAATCCTTAGTCTGGGACTGAGAGCCCTTTCAATGCGATGTTTTCGAACATGGTTGAATATAAGTGTAGAGCCTTTCTGACAAGATGAGTTTGGATGTAAGTGCAAATCCTTTATGAAAATATGAGGTCGAATGTAAGTGCAGATCCTTTCGGACAAGATGAGGTCGGATGTAAGTGCTGAGCCATTCTAGCGCGATGTGTTTACACATGGTCAGATGTGAGTGTTGGGCCTTTCTGACAAGATGAGGTCAGATGTGAGTGTTGGGTGTGCCTTTCTGACAAGATGAGGTCAGATGTAAGAGCTGGGCGGGCCATTCTGACTTAGGGTCAGATATAAGTGTTGAAGACCTACATGAAGGGTAGGCCTACAACCAACATGAAAAAGGGCTGGCTCTATAGAACTTCCTGTGACGAGAAGAATCAAGAGATAGCACCGATGATGATGATCTAGATCAAGTGATGATTCAGATGTGATGATGATCCAAACTTGATAATGATCCAGATCAAGTGATGATCCAGATCCCGTGATGAAGAAGAATTGAAGAAGAAGATGACTTAGAAGAATACTAGAAGACGAAGATGACTTGAAGATGAAGAAGACTTGAAGACGATGAAGATGAAGAAGATGAAGACAACTTGAAGATGAAGATGATGAGATGATCCAGTCGATACGAAGAAGAATATCAGTGCTAAAAATTGTGTCGAAAGAATACCTTCCTAGTTAAGAGGGAGTGTTGATGTATTTGTAACTTTGGAATGTATTCACTTGTATATCATATGTCTTGTACCTCGATGTTTATTTTGGGAAGTGTCTATAATGTATTTGAGTCATGTCATGCCCCGATGTTCCTATCGGGAGGTTCTATAATGTAAACAAGTCATGTCAAGTCATTGTGGGTAACCCTCCTATTGTTCAAGGGTTAAAGTCCCCGCATTTATGGGGCACTAGGGTTATTAGACTCTCCTAGAGAAGTCGGCCCTAGTGAGTCATTATCAAGTCAGGAATTAGTATAAATAGAGAGTGAGCCTCTCTATTTAACACACACTCACTCATACTCAGTTGTAGCACATAGTTGAGGAAGAAGAAGTTGTTGGGGCTAGAGAGAAAGAGGCTACTACTATCGAGATATCATCTTATTGTTTTTTGGGCTTTGCTATTTGGTGTTGATTCTATCTTTGAGGAAGTTGTGGGGTTTTCTCCTTTATGGTTTCCCCGAGGAAAATATTTGTGTTCATTGTCTTTTTTGTTTGATTGTTGTGCTTGTTATTCTCTTAGTTAAGATCCTAAGTTAATGCTAGCTTAAATGATAAAAAAAATCTAACAATTTACCCTTAGGCACTTTATCCACAAATTTCCTCTTCATAAAAAAATTGAAACAACCTTAGGACCTTACATATGTGAAAGGATATCAAGATGGAAACATAACACATGTTGTTGATATATATTACGATTGAATATATGTATAGATGGCTCTAATATGCCTACCCTCTCAAAGGCCGATTATATTTTTTTCTATGGTTCTAAAAACTCATGCATTAGAGGATTTTGACACCTATTTGTATGAGAAATGCAGTAAAGGTTCACTGCAATTAGTTTTTCGCTTATTGATCCACCCAACAGTTGACATGTTTGTTGACTTTGACAGGTTCAACATCAACTTCGACAAGTCCAAACCTCAACACAACCTCAACATGTTTTGCATCTTGAAATGCATCATTGACTCCAACATCTCGACATGACTACGACAGATTGACTCTCTATCTTCCTAATCCACTCAACAGTTAGCATGTTGTCGAAATTTGACAAAGTATTGCACTTCAACTACTTTGACAAAGTCTGGCACTTCGATTAATTCAACACAACTAACTTAGACTACTTTTATAGGTTCAGTATCGGCCTTGACAAGTCCGAACCTCGACACAATCAACTTTGATAACATCGATAGGTTTCACGCTTGACATGCATTTTCGACACCGATGACTCTCGAACATCAAAAAAATGTCTCCCTATCTTCTAGTCATCTATGACGGTTGAACTTCCAAACCATTATAATTTTTTTTGTAACTGAACATAATGGGTAGTCACCCAAGCATCTCAACATTGTATATAAACATGTACACTATTGTAGTATACATCAATCAACCTTCATGGAAAAGAAGTGATAATAGAAATTGGTTCAAATTCTTGCATATTGTATGTGCACATACTTTCTGTCTATATAGTGTATTTCCTTCTTTATCTATTCTTTTTATGCTTATTCCATAATGGTGCTCGACTCTTTCATTTGAACTTTTGTCCCCAATGTGCACCTGGGAACGACCTAGATCACTTCCAGTCGTATGTATCGGTTGAACTTTTGAATCCTTCTAACTTATTTGTAACAAAACATAACGGGTAGTTACCCAAGTATCTCAACATCCTATATAAGCATGTACACTATTGTAAAATACAAGTAAGTAATAGAGAAGTAATATAGCAATGAAATTTGGTTCGAATTCTTGCATTTTGTCTATGTGTTTACTTTCTGTCTGTGTAGTGTATTTCCTGCTTCGCTTATTTTAATATGCTTTTTCCATAACAATGCTCGATTCATTCAATCGAACCGTTTTCCTTTGACGTGTTCCTAGGAACCTAGATCATTGGTATCAGAGTTGATTCAAAGCTTAAGTTATGTAGACACTTCTATCGAATTTACCTCACTTATTCATGTTCAAACACGCTTGCAAACTTAGCAATTCAAGTAGACATTACATTCGACTTCATAGAAGATGGCTGAAGAAACAGAAAATAGACATGCAATTCATAAAAAAAGAGATGGCTCAACAACGAAATGAAATGTTCGCCTAGTTCAACAAGATTCTCACGCAATTTGTTTTGACATCCGAAGGATCCTCGATGAGATCGCACTCCAAAAAAATCATTCCATTTAAGATGAAAATGAATCTAGACATATTGAATCTTAAAGACAAGATTGACATGCAATTCGTAGACAATTAGGTACAACAACTAGAATCCTATTACTCTGTGAATCAATTCTAGGAAGCTAAAAATATCACCATTGCATCTTTAAATATGTCAACCTTTGTACACCGCTAGTGGGAGAATTTATCGACAAAGATGGAGCGAGAAGGAGACCCCATAAACACATGGGATAAATTTGCCGAGTACATATGAAATGATTTCTAGCCACCCAAGTACAATGAAAAGCAGTATAAGAAGTCACAACAACTAAGGAAATGGAAAGACCAGTCCGTGCAAAGTTACACCGACGAGTTCTATCGAATTGTGTTTAGACTTGACACCCAAGAAGAAGAGAAATTCCTTGTCCTATAATAAGTCAGCAGATTATCCCCATACATTCAGCAAGAGATGGAGTTTTTGACTGTCAGTACGCTTACGGATGCATTCCACTATGTCAGCAAGCTTGAAGCTAAACAAAAAGGAAAATCACATTTCACGACCAAGCTGACAGGTCGAATATCCGATAAGAAGTCACCAGCCGACTCTGATAAGTCAAGGCACCCTTCTCAACCAACTCTGGAAAATCCAGACTATCACAAGAATCACTCTCTGAAAGATAAAAGGGAACATAGCAAGCAACCCCCTGCTAGGAAATTGTGTGATTATCATAATCCATCATGGCATGATACATCAGAATTCAAATATCAGAAGATATTTTAGGAAAAATTGTTGACATCTAACTTGTTTGATAAAATCCTGGTAGAATATGAGCCAAAAGCATCAACCCTTTTGACATCGACATCAACCACTTTGGCAGCCTTAATTATCTTCGATGAGGAGGAACAAGAACTCATCTTCCATACACGGATATTGGTTCAAAACAATCAATTGCATCTGATTGTGGATAATGGTAGCCAAAAGAAATTCGTTTCTGAAGATATTTTGAAGAAACTTAGTCTTGTCACCACTCCACATCCTTTATCTTACAATATCGGTTGGATGAAGGATGGACATGAACTAAGGATCACCCGAAAATGCAGAATCACCTACTTCATTAAGCCCTTTGAATATGGACTACTCTGTGGCATGGCACCACTTTTCATAGCCAACGCCCTGTTTTGGAAGCCTTACCTAAGGAATTGACATGGAAGTTATTAGTCATGGCCTTAGAATGTGATTGTTAAAATTTGGAACTAGTGGTATAGCATATGAGTGCGACAACCTACACCAATGGTTGCAATGATATCTTCCAAAAAACAAAAAATATTATCAATCATGCTCACAAATTCACATTGAATATGATAAAGCCTCAACATTCCAAGAATACTACAACGGCCAGTCGACACAGTGACCGACGAAGCTACCGACAATAACAACAGATTGACCACATTCTTGAGGAACAACAGAACATATTTCAAGAGCCAAACAAATTACCTCTACATTTGTAGGTAAAACACTCCATTGAACTTTTTCATGGTTATTCATTACCTAACGTATCTGTTTACAGAATATCCATCCTTGAGAACGAATAGATCCGCAAACAAATTAAAGATTTGATCAATAAAGGTCACATCCAACCCAACTCCTCTCCTTGTGGAAGTCTAGTCATTCTCGTTCCAAATAAATATGGGACTTGGCACATGTGCATTGACTATCGGGCTCTCAAAAAAAATTTGGTGAAGAATAAATAGTCTCTTCTAAGAATAGACGAGCTCATCGACTATATAAAAGGTGCTAAATTCTTTACTAAGCTCGACCTTAAGTTGGGATACCATCATATTTGTTTCGAGTCCACCGATGTATGGAAAAATGCTTTCAAAACCAAGGAAGGATTTTTTGAATGGTTAGTCATTCCTTTCAGCTTAACCAATGCACATGTGACCTTCATGCGATATATAGATGACCTTCTACGACCTTTCATCGGCAAGTGTGTCATTTTCTATCTTGACATATCCTTATTTTTAGTCAATAATGGGAAGAACATGTTAGACAACTTTGAAAAGTCTTTGACACTCTCTAGAAACATCAACTATATCTAAACATGGAGAAATGGTCATTTTTGATGAACAACATCAAATTTTGGGGGTATGTAATTGACTCTACAAACATTTGTGTCGACTTAGAAAAGTACAGATCCTCAAAGATTGGCCCATTCCTCAAAACATTGATGAACTAAGAAGTTTTCTTTGTTTGGCGAATTTTTATCGACGGTTCATACTTGGCTTTAGTCACATAGCCTGGCCCTTGAATCAATTGACTAAGGGAAATGGCTAAAATTTCTTCAAATAGACATCGACACAAAACAAACTTTTGAGAAACTCAAAAAAAAGCTTTGTACTGCACCAGTACTTGTGTTACTTGATTTGCATTAGCCTTTTCAGATTGAGACAAACGCATCCGACTATGCATTAGGAGTAGTGATCACTCAGTCTGATCACCTAGTCACTTTTCATTCTGACACTTTAAATGACACTGTTAGAAGGTATTCGACATATGAAAAAAATTGTATGCCATTGTGCAAGCTCTTAAGAAATAGAGATATTACATCCTTGGGAAGGAAACGATCATCCTTACTGACCAAAATCCCTTATAGTTCGCCCCTTCCTAGTAGAAATTACAAACAACTCAAGTGGATTAATTTACTACAAAAATTTCATTGGTAATTAAGTATCGAAAAGGTAAATCCAGAGCCACAGTCGATTGTCTAAGTCGACCACCCGTTACTCTACTTTATACAGTTATGAGTATGCAAGGTTACGATGCCACCACTTGGCCACAATGTATTCGGTAAACTATGACTTCTCCTTAATTTATCAATAGCTACAGATAGACATGTTATCTATTACTGTATATTTCCTGAAAGACACCTTGCTATACAATCTTGGACAGCTTTATGTACTGACTGATGAGAATCGACAACATCTCATTTGGGATGCACACTACAACAAGATTGAAAGAAATTCTGGAGTAGCAAAGATGTTTGCTATCCTCCAAAAGTATTTCTACTAGCCTACACTTAAATATTATTTCAACAGGTACATTCAATCGTGTGTGGTTTGTGCCCTTGCTAAACCGTCGAATTGACGACAAGGACTTTATACGCTTTTTTCAGTTCCTAGTCGACCATGGGAATATATTTCTATGGATTAATTGATGGGATATCCTACTATGAAACATCTGCATGACATGATTTTATTAGTAGTTGACATATTTTCCAAGATGGATATTTTCATTCCTTGCAAGAATACTACGACATCACAACAGACTACTCATCTATTCTTTGAACATGTTTGGAAACACTATGGCCTTCCGACGACCATCATTTCCAACAGAGATGCCAGATTTGTCAACATATTTTGGAAGACTCTCTAGAAACATCTCGACACGATAATTTCTTTGTCGACAACTTTCCATCCTTAAACAGACGGACAAATGGAAGCTGTGAATCACTTGGTAGTACAATTGCTTCGCATGTACAACTACAATCATCGTCGGACATGGGATAAAAGTCTCCTATACATACACCATAGTTACTATCATGCTCAACATAGATCTATGGGCAAGAGTCCATTTGAGATATGTTATGGATTTCAACCCTCAGCGCTCATCAACTTGACTAGTTCAACAACACATTCGAACAACACCGGATCTGACCAACCAGAATTTGAAAAAATATTAAAGCTCCTAGATCAAATATACAACATTAATAAGCAATCATGGGAAATGTTGCACCGAGCTAATGTTAAATCCAAGTCCTAACATGATCAACATCTCACTCCTCATTCATTCTGAATTGAGGATCAGGTATGGTTACATCTAAAGAAGGAGCACTTCACTGGTCCAAATAGAAAGTTGAAGCCTTTGCGATATGGCTCATACAATATCCTTAAGCATATTGGAGAAAAACCTTTATAGCTCGACATTCCTTCATGCTTGGGTCTCCATATAGTTTTCAATATGGATCTACTTAGACCATACCATGCAGTGTTGTTGGAACATAATGACTTCCATACATCAGAACTTGAAGACATCCATCCAGATGTTCAGGAGCCTCTTCCTTGTGACACCATCATGGGACAACGCATATGCCATACAAGGACGGAATCCATTCCCTTGTTTCAAGTGGATAAATTTGGACAGCTCCCAACCCAAGGAAAGTGGTACTTTTCAAATGAAATCATGAACCAGTTTCCTCACCTGAATGAGCAAACAATGGGGACAATTGTTTCTTAAGGAAGGAGGAATGATCCACCCAGCAATTTCCATGTTTGTCGACTTTTACAAGTTCAACATTGACTTCTACAAGTATGAACCTTGACACAACCTTGATAGGTTTCACATATCGACATGTATCGTTGACTCCAACATCTTGACATGACTACAAAAAATTGACTCTCTGTCTTCTAGTCATCTGTAACAGTTAAACTTTTGAACCGTTCTAACTTATTTGTAACTGAACGTAATGGGTAGTCACCCAAGCATATCAGAATCCTATATAATCTTGTACACTATTGTAAAATACAAGAAAGTAATAGAGCAGTAATAGAACAACAGAGTTTGGTTCGAATTCTTGCATTTTGTCTATGTGTTTACTTTATGTTTGTGTAGTGTATTTACTACTTCACTTATTTTAATATGCTTCCACCATAACATTGCTCGAATCATTCAATCGAATTGTTTTCCCTTGAAATGCGCCTAGGAAATCAGATCACTTATGAAAAAATATAAAAGTTGTTTCATATAATTCATATGTTGAATCAATCTCTTCCTTCATAGAAAATTGTTCCTCTACATGTTCTTATATATTTTCATTTTTTCTGGGTATGGAGGTGTTGGACATTTAGTTGTCATTAATGTCAACCTTATAAAAAGGACATTGAATTAAGGAAATCAAAGTGGTCCCCTTATGGTGTAGTTGTTAAGCATGGCCCTCACGGGATGAGATAACATGTGGTTGTTTCCACATGCCCACTTTGAGTTATCCATTGATGGAGAAAGTGAAGAAGCCCCTAAAATGATGATGATGTGTCCATGAAACCATGATGGTATGTAGTGTAAAGAATATCCCTGATGAATACATGAAGTGTTCATGAATAAAAATATAGGGGGAGTCTCATGAGAATGATTCTATAACCAAAAAATATTGTTTACCCCTTAAAGTTATCCCAAATGAAATCACAAGTTCCATAATCATATATCCTATTTCAGTGCCTTTCGAGTGATAGGTGGAAAGGTTCCTAACTCCACGTGGTTGAGAAGACATGAAGTTTTTTTTGTACTGGGACAAACTTTTTGTCAATACCAACCTAACTGGGCCAACATTTTGTTAGGTCTAACCTAACGTGATTGTAATTAAAAAGGTAGCACGTTAGTATAAATATAGCTTAAAAGTGGTGCATTTTACATCATCCATTCAAGGGATCAAGTCTAAAGTGTGAAAAACATAACAAGATGTGCTAGAAGTGTAAGGGGTTCAAAATAAGTATATGAAGTCTTTAATTGAAGAATAATATGTTCTATATCTTGGAGAATCTATGTGATACATGGTTTTTTATGGACCAGGGTTTATCTTATGATCTTACCAAACACATGGACTAGGGTTTATCTTGTGATATTAGCAAAGGAATGGACTAGGGGCTATCTTGTGATATTAGTGCATGGATAAGGGTTCTTATGGCATGATAGTATGTTCCTCTCTTGGAATGACCCAAGGTTTTAAGATGATGATGATGTTAATGATTTGAAGGATCCAAAGGAGAGATGAATTCTATGGGTGGTTGTTTATAGGGTTTGTTGAAGACAATGATAGTGATAGTGAAAATAACATATTGATACTCTTACTCATATTAGGGTGGAAAGGTGGTGTTAGGGTAGGTTGGAGCATGTGATCTTAAGGGGTTGTACCCTCCTTCTAGTGGATGATAGAGAATCTAGGAAGTGGGTGCTTCCTTCCAGTTGGAGCTAGTAAATCTAGGGGGTTGTATCCTCCTTTGAGATGGTGCTCATAAATCATAAGGTGGTGCTTCCTATGCATGTAATCTTTTTTTAATATAATAAAAGAATTATTTGGTTGCTTCCACACAAAATATCTTGTGCATTGAGTAATATTTATGTGATGATGAATGACATAATTAATGGTTAACATTTACATGTTGTACTTGAAGTTTGAAAAGGTAAAAGTGCTCAATATCTATTTACCACCCCCCCCTCTCAATATTGGTTATATTTCCAACAATATGTATCAGAGTTAGTTACCTTTAGGGAAGTTTAGTAGCTAGAAGGAAGATCCTTGAAGCACATGGACAAGCAAGAAGGTTCTAGTAAGATTAAAGAGTCATTGTTTGATGGATTAGATAATGAATCATGGAGTACAAAGATGAAGGAATATTTGATGGAACTTGGGGATATGTTTTAAATTCAATTGTGATTGTTCCACAAACAAATGCAACTAAAAAGAAGTTAAGGACAGGTAATGGTATAAGAATAAATTCCATCTGGAATGAATTATTTGATCTTATGAAAATTGTTTTGGGATCATTTAAATAAGCTAAAGAGCTTTGGGAAAAGCTACAAAACCTTCACGCGGTTGAGAAAGTCATTGAAAAGTAAGAACCTCCAAAAGAGGAAGTAGATGATGAAGAAGAAACAAAACCTGAAAAGGTACCAAGTAAGTTACTCAAATGTCTTAAATGTGAAAGAATAGGGTCTGCTATTGTTGAGTGTCCCTATGAAGAAGGGAAATATAGTGATTCAAAAGAAGAAGAAATGTTCCTCGTGACCATGATTACAAATCCTTTTGATCAAGAAAATGAAGATTATCAGAAAGAAAGGACAGATTTAGAAAAATATGAAAAGGAGAAGGATAAAATCTAGAAAAAAATAAGAATCTGAAATTATTTCCCTAAGAAACAAATTGAAGAAATATATGGCTCATGAAGAAGATTCAAGAACTCTTTGTGAATGGATGATATGGAAACAAGAATAAATGATTTAGATATATCAAGACCTTGAAAATACCATTGTTGATATAAGAAGTAAAATAGAAGATGCCAAGAAAATTGAAGAAGACTTGAAAAGTCAACTTCAAGAGAAGAAAGAATTTTTTCAAAGAAAAGAGATGGAGATCCTTTCACACGAAAAGAATGAAAAGACGTTTGATGTCCTAAGAACTCAAGTGGAATAAGCAAAGAGAATTGAAGAATTCATAACAAGTAAACTAAAGGAGAAGGAAGACATTTTCCAAGCAAGAGAGTTTGATACTGTTACTCTATGGAAAGAATTGGAGAAGACAACTACCATAAACTTGAAGTTTGAGAAGAGGACATTGATATAAGATGACATTCTTCGCCATTAAAGATCTCCACTTGACAATACTAGTTTGGGATATGATGAAAAGAAGAATATTGACAAATGTAAAATCTCTGAAACGCCAATAAAGAAATGTGAAGAATGTTCCAAGCCACCATAAAAGAAAAATGAAAAGAAGGATAGCAGTTATGCATAAATTCTCAAACTCTCCCATCAACACAGAGATTGCAAATGAAGAATTCGTCTTCTGCGAGATTCAAGTAAAAATGGACACAAAGAAGTTGCACCATCAAGAAGATATTCTACACCTATGTATATAACCATATTTCTTGGAATTTTTTTCTCTTGCAATAATTTTGGGCATAGGTATAGAAATCACAAATTTTATGGAGTAAATGCTCAAGTAAGAAATGGAAGTGACAATTTGAACTACAATGTTGAACATTACAATTGCCATAATTGTAGACACGTGGAAAGAGATTGTAGAAGCATGGTAAATCACAATGTTGAATGCTCAAATGTCATGACTATGGACACATTACAAGAGATTGTAGAAGAAACATGGAAAGATCTCCTAGACAAAAGGCTACAAAAGTTTGGAGAATAAAATTTGAATATTCAAAGTGGGGGTATCCCCAAATAAAAGGAATACTGATAGGGGGAGTTTTAACAAGATCAAGAGGAAGAATCATCCTTTTTCATTATGTCAAAAGGGGAGAGAAAAAACAATAAAACAAGCTCGATTTAAGAAGCATGATGATAGGGGAAGTTATCTCAAGGAAGACAATATATTTACAAGGGAAGCAATGTTGTTTTGTTAAGTCACCATTAATGCAAAAGGGGCTCGAAGATTGTTGTACATTTGGTTGTAATTGATGTCAACCTTAGTAGAATGACATTGAAGTAAGGAAATCAAAGTGGTCCCCTTATGGTGTATCAGTTAAGCATGGCCTTCATGGGATGAGATAGCTTGTGGTCATTTCTACATGCTACATGCCCACTTTGATTTGTACATGATTAAAGGAGAAATTGAAGAATCCCATAAGTGATGGTGATGTGTCCACATAACCATAATGGTATGAATTCTAAAGAATCCCCTTGATGAATACATGAAGTGGTCATGAAAACAAAGCTAGGGGTAGTCTCATGAGAATGATGTTATATCCAAAGAGGATTTTTATCTCATAAAGGTAGCTCAAATGAAAGAAAAAGTTCCATAATCATATTATAGTTTATTCTAAGACCTTTATGGTGATAGGTGGCACAATTCCTAACTCCCCGTGGTTGAGAATATATTAAGTTTTCTTTGTACTAGGCCATAATTTTTGTCAGGGATGACCTAATTGGGCCATAATTTTGTTAGGGCCAACCTAACATGACTGTAATTAAAGAGGTGGCACCTTAGTATAAATATAGCTTAAAAGTGGCACATTTTACATCATCCATTCAAGAGATCAATTCAACAATGCACAAAATAGAAGGATATGTGGTCAAAGAGGTTAAGGGGTGCAAAAGAAGTATATGAACTCTATAACTAAAGAAGAATGTGCACTATATCTTGGAGAATCCATCTGATCTAGGGTTTCTTATGGACTAGGGTTTATATTATGATCTTGGCAAAGGCATGGACTAGGGTTTATCTTGTGATCTTGGCAATTACATGGACTAGGATTTATCTTGTTATATTGGTGCATGGATTAAGGTTCTTATGGAAAGATCTAGGGTCCCTCTCTCGGAATGACCTAGGGTTTGGATATGATGATGATGATAAGGATTTGAAGGAGCCAAAGGAGAGATAAATTATATGGGTGACTATTTCTAGGTTTTGTTGAAGAAAATGATAGTGATGGTGATGGTGATAGTGGCAATAATAGCGATAGTGATAGTGACAGTGACAATGAGAATGGAAAATTGATAATCTTATTTAGATCAAGGTGATAGGGTGGTTCTAGCACAGGTTGGAGCCTATGATCTCGAGGGGTTGTAGCCTCCTTCTAGTGGATGCTATAGAATCTAGGAAGAGGGTGCTTCCTTCTAGTTGGAGCTCATAAAGCTAGGGCATTGTATCCTCCTTTCAGTTGGTTCTCATAAATCGGAAGTTGGTGCTTCCTATGAATGCAATATTGTTTTAATATGAGAGACTCATTATGTGGTTGTTTCCACATAAAATATCTTGTGCACTACATATGATTTATGTGATGATGAATGACATTGTTAATGGTTAATGATTACATGTTGTGATTGAAGTTTTGAAATGGTAAAAAGTGCTCAATATTGATTCACCCACCCTCTTAGTTTTGGTTATATTTCCAAAATTATTGAGTTGGAAATTGAAAAAATAGACCAAGCAAATGGTTTATTATTTCAAGATTGCACCAACAAAAATCCTAACCTATTTGAGCGCTAACCCCGTTGTTACAATTTCATATTCTCTTGTTACATATTGACCCATAATACAGATACAATGTGGGTTATCCTTCCTAGAAAATGGCCAATAAGCTCATTTTTCAACATGAATATTATCATGATTATGTTTATAGTAAATTTAATGTTTATGATTATGCTCTTACCCCACATGGGGTGTCAATAATCCAGCAAAACTTCGGTTGATTAGGAAAACATGTAAGAACATAATCTTTGCAAGACCACAAATAATTGTCGTAGCTAGAAACCAGCAAGAATCACTTACTAATAGTCATTGTTACTTCTCTCGTTTACTCTTTACCACTTTATCCACAAGCTATCTCTTCATCAAAGCAAACAAAAAATATTAGGACATTACCTATGCAGAAGGATATCAAGATGGAAACACCACACATGCCACATATCTATATTATAATTTCTATAAATAGATGGATTTGATGCACCTACCCTTTCAAAGGTCGATTTCCTTTTTCTCTATGGTTATGAGAACTCATGCATTACAGGATTTTGATGGTTATTTGTATGAGAAATGCAGTAAAGGTTCATTGTAATTAGTTTTTCACTTAAGAAATTTATAACAATTGTTTCATGTAATTGAAATGTTGAATCAAGCTCTTCTTTAACATAAATTTGTTCCTCTGCATGTTTTTAAATATTTCATTTGTTCTGGGCGGATGCCATCTTCTAGAGATTTGTTGTGGTCATGATACGAAGGAAACAATGATTAACATGTGAATATAAAAAACGAAGTATATCTTAACAAGACTCCTCCTTACTGATTTTTTTTCTTGAAAATCCTTTACGTATACAAATTGTTTGATTGACATGGATTAGCTTAATTCTACACACAAGTAACAAATTCTCATCAATTTCTATAGGCATTCATTCAATCTTTGTACAAATCCTGCAAATACACTTTCATATTGTTCACATAGTTGGGTATCATAACATCTTATGTAGAGGAGCATTTTAATTATGTTATATATAATTGTATGTATGTTTAAATATAGTACTTACATTGGTGGTTGTTATATTGATTGTAGCAACCAAATCATGAGCATCACCTTAACCAAAAAGTTGTTGCATTAATGAGAGACAATTCAGGAGGGTTCGAATACAAGGTCAAAAGGGTCCATGGAAGGAGGCTGTGTGGGATCTACCTATTTCCCAAGATGCATATCAGACCAAGGAATTTTTCATTGGGTTCAAGATTTACAATGTGGATTTGAAGTTGAGAACTGAGCTTTAAATTCTGTCTTCTTTGGGATGTAGGGGATTTGTTTATTATTTGGGATATAAAATTTCTTTATATCCATTGGGATATGAATGCTCTTTATCTTCTTTTATTCTTTTAAAATGAGACTTGTCTATGAGAATTTTGCATAAAATACATGGTATGAATATTTTTTTATGTTGTCCTACCAAGAAATGGGTCAAGAGTTGACTTGGATTCTGGAATAAGTAATAGAGCTCATATGCTTGGCATTTGTTAAGGGAACAATAGCGTTGGTATTGAGTAGATTAATGAGTTGGTGCATAATATCATCAATTTGAAAGTGTGTTAATTGTGATTGTATATGTGCTTGATCTGTTTAATAGTATTTAACTTACCCTTTTTTATTCAGTTGTCTTGAAACTATATATTTCTTATGCATAACTTAATGAAGATTAACCAAAATCCCGTCTTCAATTTTATAGGTTAAAATTTGAGGATAAACTATTTAATTTTTGCTTGAAATCATAATGGATATAAATCTCCATAGAGATCAAAGAATTGACTGTGATATAGGTGGAATTTAACAAATTTCCATTTCAACAGAAATTCATCAGCCTTATACTTTGAAGGAACTCTTCATATTTTTTAGAAGATTTTATGATAAATAATTTGAGAAAGATATATTTTCCAAAGTGCAACATGTTTTAACAACAAAATATTCAAGATATTCATAAAGAAAATAGTAGTTAGTGGCTAGCCGATAGGAAAAAAATGGTTCATGCATTCATTGTCATATTCATACCTAGCTGCTCCATTATTAGTTCTAAAGGGTTCAAACAAGAATTTCCATATTTTATCTATCACAAACTTCTATTATTTTATTTATGGTTTACAACTAACAAGTGGGTATAGTATAATTTTCTTATTATATTTTTTTGTTTTGTAAAATTCATTTGGGTGTTGCACTTGGCTTTGACAGCGGAGATATGACACATCTGAGTGTGCATATGGTTAGAAATCATGCTCAAACAATGGTCTCGATGGGGATGGTGTACCGGTCATTACGTAAGTATGTAACTCACTAGATCTATGTTCGATTCTGGTGGAAGTATGCAACTCAACAAATCTATGTTTGACTATGGCAAGGCCTTGACACAAAAAGTAAGTTCAAGGCCCAACACTTTCACGTGTGAAAAAAAATTCTCAAACAAATTGCTTAGAATTAGTCATTTTTTGGATGGAAAGTTAAAGATCTCAAGTTCATCATTTATGGTTACATATGTCTAATATAAATTGTGTGTTTATGTTTACTTATAGTTGATTATTTGATGATTTGGGTTTCCTTTCATATATTCATTGTGAAGAAAAAAGAGCAGAGAAAGAAGTTAAGGATGTAGCAAAGTGGAATGGCATGACATCAAAAAAGGTATTTATTTTTCTTAATAATTTCTTTACTATTATCACCTTATCATTTGTTTCACATACTAACTTTTCATGATGGGAACTTTAAAGTTTATTTTTCATTTTCAAGCAAAGTAAACATTAAATGTATCATTACATGACATAATATAACTTATAACATACTTAAAGGGTGCTAGTTCAATGGAAGAGAACTTACCTTACGTGCAAGAGGTTGGTGGTTTGATTCTTCTGTGCCCTGTAGTGAGGATTTCTCCTCATTGCAGGAGCAGGAATGACTCCCTTGTGCCTATAGGGCACAAGGGTAGGTTCCTACTGTTGGAAAACAGGAAAAACGAAATAAAAATGCAAGTAAACAAAACAGTAAATTAAACTAACCTAATCTAGTGACAGAAACTAGAACTAAACTAAATCATAAGCAAGAGCAGAAAGAAGAAGTGGAAGCTTTGTGAACCCCTCTGCTAAAAACGAGTTAGGGTTCCGCCTCCTTAAACCCTGCAAAACAAACCTAAGCTACAATGGAGAAACCTACAAACAATGTTAAACAAAACCTGCAAGAAACAATGGTTAGAAGTCAAATCAATCTAAATAGCTAAGAAGAAAACACAAAAAACACAAATATACCTTCTCTTAGTGGGTAATGGGCCACCATGCCCTAGCTCCTGGAAGCCTCTCTCTCTTGGTTGGGGGAGCAATGACTCAAATGGGAATGGATGTGGAAAAGAGGGGATGTGGGTGGTTTGAGAGGCAAAGGTCTCAAAGCATCCACAGGTAGCATAACAATAGGCAAGGGAGAAGTGTTTTGAGAGTGACCCCCCACCCTCCTTTTATAGTTTTTCCAAGGGATTTTAGGGTTTTAAGCCCTTGGTCAAGGCTTTAGCCCCTTTTTTGGGGCCTTTAGCCCCTTCCGCAATAACTTTAGCCCCTTTTAGGGTTTTAGCCCCTTTTTGAGGGCTTTAGCTCCTAGGGGGCTATTTTGGGCTCTTTTTTTTGGGTTTTTAGCCCTTTTCTTCATCCTTGGGCTCTTTTGGAGGTGTGGGGGTTTAATGGAAGGTCTGATGGAGTGATATGGGGGTTGTGAGATGGTGTTCTTGGGTGGTGTAGGCCATAGGGAGCTATGTGGGGGATTTTTGGGTTAACAGATTTCCCCCTGATGTGTGAGGGCAGGAGCTCAACGAATGGCCGACAGACATCATAGGATTTACTGTATAGAGGTGGTGCTTTTGGGGCTGGGCCATGGTGGCTTTTGGTTTTTGTATTAATTTGGTTCCCATCCACGGGTGAGATACAATAAATGTGTGACATGTATATGGACGAGGCGGGAATTCCCATGCTCGTGACAATGTCAAAAGAATCATTTGATCTATGCTCTAAAATACAAGAGCCGATCATATACAATTGATGTTACAAAGCTGGTTGCCTCTATGTGAGGCTGAATACAATACTGATCTAGTACATTGGACCCATGGCATTCTCATGGAATGCTATATCTTCATGACTGACTATCTGCTGAATCTGGTACATAGCTGTGTGGACTCACTAATTGAGAGTCAGAGTCTCTACGGTACAAGTATGTTGTATCAATCATAAAGGTGTATCGAAGCACTGCTGGGGATTCTGAACACTGTTTCCAATGCAACCCATAAATCACAAGGGACATAACCTGTTTAGGTCCCTTGAGTGGACTCACCAATGTGCTAGAGTCAGGTGACATCCGGGGTCTTCGACCAAGTATTGTGCAGAACAAACCCTGTACGAATCTCAATGGTGCGATGATGGAGTTGAAGTCGAGCACGTGAGAAACAACCATCCCAAGAGGCACTAAGGACTCCTCTCAAGTAGTCCAAGGAACTCATCAATGTGTCTTCCTTGGATCCCATCAATATCAAAAGTGTCCACCTCCTCCAAGTATTTCCCATCTGCAGTGACATTCCCGGTATTACAGCTATGATCCCATTCCCATGAGTCAGTTTCATTTGCTTCCTGGTTCGCCCTGCCGTCATACTCTGAACAAAGGTGACCGAATGTGGGAATGCTTCCAAACTATTTGCTTTGTGGGGTGGTGTCTAGGGACGCTGTTGTGGTACAATCTCGTGGATTTTTGGCGAGCCCGAGAAGGTAAATGCTCGATGGTGCTTTCAATTTTAGAGAGTCTAAAAGCACGAAGAAGACTCCAGTGGGGGATCTTTTTCGTTGGTAGTCTCTTGTGCCCAAAAAAGGATAAAAGTGTACATAGGAGAGCTCGCCCATCCTGTAGGGGATGGGAGACTTCTTTACCATTGGTAGTCCAATCAGGCCGGAAAAGGTTAAACCTGTACTGACTGGACAGCCATTCAAATTCTTTTACAAGCATGAACAAAACCAAGTTTGCTCAGTAATATTTTCTTGTTGAGAAGGCTGGAAAAGAGCTTAACAACAACACGTGGTGAGATTTTTCATGAAGTGCAGCCCCTCTACCCGAGAAAGCATAAAAGTGTGCAGAGGGGTATGGTCTTGTCTTGAGTGTGCCAAGGAGGTCCTTTTCATGAAATGGTCTACATGGTCCGCAAAAGGAGATAAACAAGACGATGTAGACGCCCTTTCCTATACTTTAGTGAGCGGGAAACGAAGCAGATGCACTCGACAACCTTTTCATTGTTTTAAGGAGTCAGAAAAGAGCTTAAATGAAACTCCAATGTGGTCAACCGATGGTGGCACAAGCGGTGCCCCATGTCGGGATGGTGTACAGAGGTCCATAAGTCATCCACGTAGTATGGACAGAGCAGAAGGCTCTCAAACATACCAGGATAGATGGCGGCAAAGCCTTACGAGTCAGTGTGGCAGAGACACGTAAACCGAGGTGGCTCTCGGACAGAGGTCAGGAGAGTGTGTGTGTGTGTTGCGATGGACGAACTTGACTACATGCAATGTAAGTACAAGTCTGGAGGAATTTATATGCCAAATATTTGCAAGAAAAATAAATTTTTTTGTGGACAGTGGTCCGGATGTCCGCGTAAGGTGTGGGGAAAAAAGACAATTATAAATAAAAAAATTAAAGTTAAATTACAGTCCTTAACGAGCGGCGGCCCGACAACCCACATGAGTAGCGGTCAGGAAATGTGATACAAGTACAGGTCCGTAGACACTCACATTGTCATGTCATGGCTCGTAAATCGAGGTGACTTGTGGGAAATGGTCCCGAAATTGATTAATTAAACATGAGATGATGGTCTCCTAAAGAGATATAAAAAATTTGAGCCTAGAGATGTGAGAGGTGTCTCGAACCGGTTCTAGGTGACTTTGGACTAGCAGCTGATGGTGCTACCCCTAACTTGTGCTAAAAAACGTTAAAAAACAAGAAAGGGAAAAAATTACGCTATAAGGGACTCATCAGGCATAGACTCTCTTGAGGTGGATCCTGTTGCGTGGCTTCTTCAAGAGTCGGTCATCTGAGTCAGCGAAGAGGTGTGCCCCCTTACCAAGATGAAGGTCATTGGTAAGGAAGGGTGATGGAATCTAGTCTTTTATGGGAAGAACCGATTCCACACTATGGTTTAAAGGGAATGGGCTAAAACCTAAGGTGGTCTTACAGATCTCTCCATCATCGCGTAAGTGGTACCGGGATAGATCATGTGGATCTGCCATAACCGACGAGACGGAAGGGAAATTGGTGCTAGAGATCATGTAAATGGCATTAGTTGTGGTTTTTGTGGCCTTGCCCCCAGTCTCTGTTGGAGGAAGAGGGGCAATCCTGGAGACAAGAGGAGTCTTTGATGGACCTGGAGGTAGGTGCAACATCATCTCAATTGATTAGACATGAGTTAACACATCCTGGGGCCTTAGAGGTAGGGTAGGTGGTTCAAGGTACCACATAGGATCTCCTAGTGTGAAATCCTATAGATTGTAGATTGGCAAGACAGACTTACTCACAATCCTAAATGGTAGGAAAAGGAAAAGGAAAAGAAAAGGAATAGGATCATGTTGATCGGGAATGAACCCCACTGTTTCCCTGGTAACTGAGGTTGAGGTTGCAACTGAGGTTGTGGTGGTGGCTGGGGAAACAACGGAAGAGACAGGTCTGATGGACCATCGGTGATGGTGGAGACAATAGGGTTGGTTGAACTGGACATCATGTAGATGGACATGGTGTCTGAAGAAGGAGGTGGGGGGTGAATTTCTTCGATCAAGGTGATTTCAGACTCAAGGGAATGTTGATGGAGGTCAACTAGAGCCATTTGAAATTTGGGCAGGTCTTGGCAATGGTGAGAGTAATGTCCATACAAACCGCAAAGGGCGCAAGCATGGTTTGTTCTCAATTCCTTGTTCCTGACTATTGGTGTGGTTGGGAGTTCAACCACGGGGATGTTTTCGTTTGTGTCTATGGCATCTAGATGCACACGGATCACTGGGATTTTAGGGCAATTCTGAGTTGGATGTTCCTGTTGTTCACAGATGGCACAAGGTGGGAATTTTCGTGGTTCTGTTGTGGCTTTAGTGTTCTTTCCCCTGGCCCTTTTGGGTTGGGGCGGTGTAGGTGCTGGTGGGGCGGTTGGCTTATGCGGACCGGGTGGGGGTGAGGCTCAACCGCAATAGGTTGCATCGGGGTTAAAAAAACCTGGGGCATTTCTGGTTGAGCTGGTGGATCGAGATACCACACCGAGATCCCCAACATAAAGTTGGGTAGGCTTAAGGTGGCCATGACCAGCTTTCTCATGACACCAGGTGGGGGAAAGAGGAAGGGAATTGTATGGATTGGAGATGAGCCCACATAACTCCCAGCTGGTTGCATGTGGGGGTGTGGTTGTGGTTGCGGCTGCGCGTAATGCTGCTATTGCGGGTGATGTTGCAGCTGCGGATGATGTTGTGGTTGTGGTTGGGGTTGCGGCTGCGGTTGTTGTTTCGGTGCAGCAGTGCTTGATGAGACCATGCACAAGTCCGCAGTTTGCTTTTGTGTCAATAGTGGTGACACCAACAGGAAAGGAGCCGTCATGGTGGGATCGGTAAACAACCCAGGAACCACATTCAACGGTGGGGAGGCTGGTGTGTTTTCAACCACAGTGTTGGTTGCAGGGGTGACGTTAGTGGTCGCCCCTTGCAACTCAATGGTGGTGATGGTAGGGATAACGTTGGCAGGCACTATTAACCCTTATGGATCATGGTAGGTGAGCTGGTCAACCGTCACAATCTTCCCTTCATGGGGAAACATCATGAGGCAGAAGAAAGTTAACGCGACGGCTCGCATGGCATACATGTAACTCCTCCCAAGGAGGAGGTTGTGGTCTAGTTGAGCGTTGATGACTTTGATGTTGATCAGGACTGTCTTCCCGGCTAACGTGATGGGGACATGGGGGAGGATTCCTTGGGCTTTAGTGGGGTGTCCATCATAATCCCGCAGAGTCATGGAGGACGGTTGCAGAATTGGTGATCCAAGCTTCTGCCAAACCAAGGTAGACATGACACACATGGATGCCCCCTCAGCCACTATGCATTGGTGCACAACCAACTTTTGGATGGACACCGGTATTTGGAAGGCAATAGTAGATGGCATGCATGGCTTTCCGTTCTCCGTGTCAAATGTGATTAACTTGGAGTCGGAGGGGTCTACTGCCCCTAGAGTGACTAGTAAGGCTTTTCGCTACGTTGGAAATGTTTTAAGTACCTCAAGAGTGGACATGGCGGTTGGCGTTTGGGCCAAATCATCCACAATGCTATAGCTGACTGCAGCTCTAGCTGTGGCATTATTGGTGATTCTGCATATGGGGGGCATGGAAGCGGGGGTAGCTGAAGAGGTAAGTTGACTATTTTAGACATGGATGCTGTTGATGAGTCAACAGGTTCGGTGGTTGTACCATACTGATTCCGTCTGGTTTGCAAGTTGACCTCTTCAGTCATCATGGCTAGCATGTGGTGAACACCTGTTTCGGCCGTGGGTGGTGCCCCCAGAGCGTTGGGATTGGCTTGGGGAGGGGGTGTGGTTGCCACCAGTCCTTGGACTGTAAGTGGGTTTTGAAGCACCATAGGAGGAGGCCCTTGGGGTGTCAGGTTAGGTGGTGCTTGGTTTGCAGCGTTGAAATCCTATTGAGCCTCATTTCGAATGGCCTGCTTCGCATGACCCATGAAGGGACACTCGAATTTGTAGTGCCCATAGACCTCACATAGTGTGCATGGTTGGTTTGTGCGCAGCAGAGCGTTACGTCTTGGTGCATTTGGTCGTGGGGGGTTATGGGCTGGCCGGTTTGCCACAACATTGTTGGGAGGATTCAGTTGTTGACCACCTCCCTGCAGTTGGTTATTTCCTTGGTTGCAGGGCTGGTTATTCCTAGCTTTCCCTTGTTAATTGTTGGGGGCAAGCTGGTTGGGACGGGTTTACTGTGCAAACACCTGTCCCAATAGAGCGGGAGGAGTGGGGGTGGGTGCTTGAACTGGTTGCACTAGCGGTGCATAGTAGATTTGTGGAGGTGGTGGTGCCACGAATGTGGGCATTTGCCCCACATACTGCTGTGTTGGCCAAGTCATGGCCTAAGCCTGCTGCGGTGGCGCAGGTTGTGCATAGGAAGTTGTCGCTCCGGACTGAGACATCATTCTAGCATAGTCCAGAGCTTGGTTTTGGTAAGCAACATTAGTGGTGTTGCTTCGTTGTGGTGTAACGACAAGTGGTGTTGGTCGAGGCTGTGGTTGTTGGGAGACTGACCCTATGATGTCATCTGCAGCATGGGATGCCCCTGGTGCGTCGTGGTAGGAGGTAATTGGACGAGGAGTGTCTGGAATGACGGTGTACAGGTATCTAGATTCTGCATAAATGAGATCAAATTATTGGGCCTTCAGTATGGCCTCTTCTTCAGATTGGGGACGTTCAGATGCAACATCCTTTGCGATGGGCAGGAGAAAAGTCTTAAGGAACCAATCCAAGAAGATCATGTCGTCTAGCTGGATTTTGCATAAGCTACAGCATCACCGCCACTCATGGATATGGTCACAGTTATGTGAGTGGCGGTGCTTTGGTGACATGATAATAGGATCTCCACCCCCTCATCATATCTGACAGGGAGTTGGAAATACTGTAGGAACATGAAGGCTAGGGAGTTGAAATCGGGGTACTTGGCTTGTGGCAGCTCAATGTACCATTTGGCCGCGGCACCTGTAAGGGTGCGTTGGAACAGCCTTAGCCTAATGGAGTTGTCTGCAATGCTGTTGGATGAGAAACATAGATGGAATGTCATTATGTGGTTTTGGGGACATTCCCTGACTTTTCCTTCAAACTTGGGCATGTCTGATGGTAGCTTAGTTGGCATGGGTGGCCAAAAAGCTTGGTGGCATATGGGTTTGTTTGTTAATCTAGCCAGGTCAGGCAAGTTAAGGAGAGCCATGAATGGCAGATTTGATCCTAAGTTAATGTGGGATGGGGCTGCAATGGGGGTGGGGTTTGCAGGTGCATAGTGCTTCTGGACAGCTGGGGGGGGCTTGTGGTGGCCCCATTGCGGATGGGCCAGTGCCCCCAAGTGCTGTGTGGGGGGCGGTATGGGTGGCAAGGGCATTGCCCCCATGTATGACAGTAGGGGCAATGTAAGTGGCCGGTGCATTTCCCCCCTATGTGGCATGAGGGGCAGTGTGTGTGGAGGGGCCACTACCCCCGCGTGTTATCACTAGGCCAGCTTGGCTGGTCACTATGGGTGGTGGAAGTTGGCTAATGATAGTCAGTCTGCATGACTGTGCTTGGGCCACTTGCCAAGTTGTGCATGACAGGTTGTGATGTGGACATGGGTCCACTTGCTAAGGTTAGGCCGAAAAATGGATCCAGGTTTGCACTAGCCATGGGGCTTGATCGTGCGGTGTGGAGGTTTGGTTCAGATTGATTCTGAATCAGAATTAGAGGCGGTGTGGCCCTCTAATGGTGTGGGAGATCGCTGAGAACGACTTCGATGGTGCCGATCAATTGTTCCAAATGGTGGTGGTTCGCCTCTTAGGTGTGAGGAAGATCGTGGAGGATCAATTGTGTTCGCTTTTGTGTATGAAATTGGTGGGTATGAGATTTGGACCTGGTTTCAATAGCTTCCTATTGGTTGAAGGTGGTCTCTCGACCACCAAGACTGCCAGAAGACAGTTCTTAGCTTGTTCCTCACAGGTGCTTCTGCTCAATCGAAAGGGGTCATTGCCCGTTTCGCTTGGCAATTCCTCTCAGTGGCTAGCTACTTTGGGGTTCCTGTGGTACTCCTCACAATGAGTTTCTGGGAAAATCCCAAGTACTTCCCATAGTTAAAGAAGTCAGGGACTTATGTCCTCAAAGACTGCAGAATTGATTGAACTTAGTGTAAATTTGGTAAATTTTAAGGCTTACTCAGCGTCATGAACTGAGTTGGGTTAATTATTCGGTATGGTGTGTTGGTTTGCTTGTTTTTTCTGGTATTTGGTTGCTACAATATGGTTTATGAATTCATCATGGTAGATATCATGTCATGGTTTTCTATGCAAGCATAAATAGAAATTTGTAAGCAATTACAATGATTAACCCTGAATGTTTGCTGGCCTAACTAGATGTCTACCTCACAGTAATATTCTTCTTCAATGAAGAGAAGGTGCTGGGCTCTCAACACAATGGGACTAAGCCCATCCGTAGATCTTCAGGTCACCTCCCGGATGCTAGGTTGGTCAAAGGGGAGGACGCTTAGAACCGTGAGAAGCCCCCCTTCTCTACCCCCTCTAACTTCCAGGTCACCCGGTTTTAGTGGTTTGGGAAAAATATCATGGAGTGCCTAGATCTATATGAGCTTGCCCTTCGTCGTATCCCAGAATACCCAGAAGGATGATGACTGGGTAGAGGAGGAAGGGGGAAGTAAGATGGTTATTTTTAAGTTATTTTTAGTTAGACTAGTTCATTTTATTAAGCCTTAATGGTTCATTTAACATTTACACATTGTTCATGAAATTATTTGCAGAAAATACAAATTGAAAATGAAAATGACCTGCAATGGTGGACAGAGGCGGCTGGGCCGCACTAACAGTCCTTTGAAACTGAAAATTACTGTCTATTAATCTTAAATTTAACTTCTGTGTGATAGGCCGCACATTTCTGACCAAATCTAGCAAGGGGGCCGTGATATTTTTTCAGAAATGAGAAAGAGGGTCACACAGAATGCAAAAACAGCTGCAACCTGAGTTTCTAGGATGAAGTCGCGCTTATCGGGGGATTAAGTGTGCCCTGGGCGTACCTGTTTTCTCATTAAGAGCGCCCCAATCTCACCTTTTGCCTCGATAAGAGCGCCTTGCTCCGGAATGGGGTTTTTTGGTGAGACACAATCAGATCTGGCCGATAGTAACTGGTACTAGGGTCGGTCTGACTCGGTTTGGCCTAGCAAAGGCTTCGGCAGTGGTTAAAATGGAAAATAAACAGGATTTAAGACAGATTTAACATAATATTCCTGAAAAACTAGGGCAAAAATTTTAAAAACTTAAAAATAAAAATTTTGGACCAAGGATTTTGTGGGATCGACCTGGTATGGTCGCCAAAGCTGTAGTGAGGATTTCTCCTCACTACAAGAGCAGGAATGACTCCCTTGTGCCTATAGGGAACAATGGTAGGTTCCTACTATTGGAAAATAGGAAAAACGAAATGGAAATGCAAGTAAACAGAACAATAAATTAAACTAAGCTAATCTAGTGACAAAAACCAGAACTAAACTAAATCATAAGCAAGAGGAGAAAGAAGAAGTGGAAGCTTTGTGAACCCCTCTGCAAAAAATGGGTTAGGGTTCCGCCTCTTTAGACCCTGCAAAACAAACCTAAGCTACAATGGAGAAACCTGCAAACAATGTTAAACAAAACCTGCAAGAAACAATGGTTAGAAGTCAAAGCAATCTAAATAGCTAAGAAGCAAACACAAAAAACACAAATATACCTTCTCTTAGTGGGTAATGGGCCACCATGCCCTAGCTCCTGGAAGCCTCTCTCTCTTGGTCGAGGGAGCAATGGCTCAAATGGGAATGGATGTGGAGGAGAGGGGATGTGGGTGGTTTGAGAGGCAAAGGTCTCAAAGCATCCACGGGCAGCATAACAATAGGCAAGGGAGAAGTGTTTTGAGAGTGACCCCCCACCCTTCTTTTATAGTTTTTCCAAGGGATTTTAGGGTTTTAAGCCCTTGGTCAAGGCTTTAGCCCCTTTTTTTGGGCCTTTAGCCCCTTTTGCCCTAACTTTAGCCCCTTTTAGGGTTTTAGCCCCTTTTTGAGGGCTTTAGCTCCTAGGGGGGTATTTTGGGCTCTTTTTTGGGGTTTTTAGCCCTTTTCTTCATCCTTGGGCTCTTTTGGAGGTGTGGGGGTTTAATGGAAAGTCTGATGGAGTGATATGGGGGTTGTGAGATGGTGTCCTTGGGTGGTGTAGGACATAGAGAGCTATGTGGGTGATTTTTGGGTTAACATGCCCTATGATATATTAATTATACTACATGTTGACAATAACTAATGATTAAAATGACTAAATATACTACCAATATATTAAAATCAATGAATAAAAATGACCAAATATACTACAAGTTGATGACAAATTATTAAAATGACTAAATATACTACTTGTTGGCGGCAATTAATGAGTACAAGGGTGAATCCATGAAGATGGGTGTCTATTTTGCGGGGTCTTATGAGAAAATAAATTTGATTTTTTCATGTTTTTCAACTTTGGGCAAACGAAAGTGATATTTTCGTTTAGAATTTCACTTTCAAGTAAAAACAAAAATTTTAGAGAATTATGTTAGCTTTCTATTCATAATTTTTTCAATTTTTTTTATTGAGATTTGATATGTCGTTTCGAAAAATGTTTGACAGTGTGTCCTTATAAAATGAAAGGACTAAAAAATAGACATGTTTGGTTGCGCCCATAAAATTATTGTTAAACTTGTGTTTTCCAAAAACAAAATATGTTACGACAATCTAAAGTACACAATATACTATTGCGATGACTATAAGTTTGTAACCAATGGATCTATATACTAATTATAATATTTTTTTGAATTCGATCAATGGGGAAACCTTGTCAATTTTCAACATGTGTTTGGTTGCGCCACTTTTCTCTCAATTGATTATAAAATTTAAAAATCTACGAATACCCTTTTGAAGTAGACACTCCAATTAACCGCACCATATTTGTTTCAATTTTTTAGGTGGTGTATTTTTAAAGTTATATATTTTTCATTTCATCGCATGTTGAAAGAGATGAAAGGAAACTCGACACATGTTAAGAAACAAAAATAAATAAAAATATCGGATCTCACCTATACACAACAAAATCTATACCTACGGAAAGTAGATTCAATGACGAAACTAATGGTATCAAGTCTGACATTTGATTTGTAGTGTAAGGCAATCATTTTACCTTTTGAAAATGGAGAAACTTGAAAAATTGTGTAGGTTTCAGGTCTTAGAGGTTATTCGGCTGACTAATGTTTTTCCGTTACGGAACTGTTATTTATAACGCAAAAGCAAAAAAAAAATTGTTGCCCGATTTTTTTTTTAGCTCACGTTCTTCTAGTGATCTGCCATCAATGGTTGGTTATCTATTCATCAACTATAAGTTATCCATGCATCGCTATGAGCTATTTTTTATATTCTTTCCTTTTTTTTATAATAGATTATTTCGAATTTTGAACGATTTCCATACAATCAATCTCGACAATAAACAATAATAATACATTACAATTTATCATATTACTAGCACACCCATGAACAAAATAGTTGCTCTTCAAGGAGATACACTCGGCTGAATATATCCTTTGTATAGTAACTCCTGTAAATGTATTCTTCATTTCATTAATTATGGGATACTCATATGATATGGAACTCATGATACTGGTGTTGAAAATGACATTAGATCTATGGTAAAATCTAAATATCGTTTAGGTGGTAATACTGGTATCTTATCACAAAATACAACTTCAAATTCCTTTAAAATAGGAAATTGTTCCAATTCCATTTTTTATTTTTCGGGTTCATATTCTTTAATTTTGATGCCATAAAGTTGACACCCTTTCCTAATACACTTTTTACGTTGTAGTGTAGATAAAGGTCTATAAATTTATTTCATTGTATGATACTTATCCTCCTCATCCACACTACTAAAATTTTTATGCAAATAGTCGATAACAGCTTTATGAGATTCTAGCCAATCCATACCTATCAAAATATCATAGGATCCTAGGGGAAGTATATTTAAATTAACTGAGGTATCCAAGTCATTGAAACCTAATAACAAATCTTTAACTATCTCCGTAACTTTCCTTTTTACCTTTGTTGCCAGCTATACCAACCATGCATTTTTTTGTTTTTCCTTACTAAGTTTACACCTTTCAACTACTTTTGGTGCAATGTAACTTAAACTAGATCCTGAATCGATAATTATAGAAACATGTATTTTTAAAACTTTACCTTCTACTTCCAACATGGTGGATTGATGGTCCACCTGCCAATATTCCAAAGAAACATTAACTATAGGGATATTTCTAGCTATGTCATTCATAGTAGAAGCTTCCTGCAACATGCTTACGGGTTACTATTCCATCCTCCACTGGAAGTTTCGATACTCTTTACCCCATTGCTATTGGTTGAACTTTTCTTGTTGTAATTTTTATTAGTATGACCTCTTGTTCCTTTTCCAAAAGGTGAGGGTTTAAATTCTTTCCTACGTTGATCAATCTTTTCAATTTTTATTTTTTATTTTTCCAACTTCTACTCAATCTGGATCTTTGTTTAAACAAATGGTAGCACAACTAGGCCTTTCTAATTGCTTCATCCATTGTTTAGTAATTTCAAACACAATCTTTTCCTTATACACTGGGGGTAAACAACTGATAAAACTGTATACCCTAGCTGTTTCAACTCTTAGGTATGGTACATAGTGTTGTAAATTTACAAACTCGGTTACAAATTCTTCCATGGTTAACAATCCTAGTCTCAAATCATTGAATTATTGGGCTTTCTCATCTTAATATCGTTCTGACATATACATTTTTTTCTCATCATAATATCGTTTTGACATATACATTTTTTCAATAGTTTAAAAAAAAAATCCAACTCAACTCTTTATTACGTATGTTACTGACACTTTTAGCCTCCTTCCATTACAGAGCAGATTTAACAACCAAGATTCTATTGCTTCCTCAAATTCTCCACCAAACATGGGGAACCTTAACTTTTTGAATTCTCCCTGTATCTCTACAAGTCTTTCTTTTTGTTTTTTTATATTCATTTCATCACCTTTCTTTAAATCCTGGGGGGTTATAGGAATGCTATTTGTAGTTTCCTCACTACTGCAACTTTGTAATGCTCTTTTTCTTTTCTTGTAACGAATATAAAATAAATATAATAATTAAATTGCTAATGTTACCTTAGTAATAAAAAATATTAAAATTCAGAATCAAGTTGTTAATTTTACCTTAGTAATAAAAAATATTTCTATCAAAACTTTCTAACATTCCTAACATTCTCAACTTCTCAACACTGAAAATATTTTACATCTACAATCATACATAAACTTAATAATGCATACTTTCATATATTTTGCACCTATAAAAACTTCCTAACATTCATAACCTTTCCTAACATTCATATATTTGCATCTATCAAAACTTCCTAACATTCTGAACATTTCCTAACATTCATTCATATATTTGCACCTATTAAAACTTCCTCGAATTCATTCATATATTTGCACCTATCAAAACTTCCTAACATTTCTAACCTTTCTTAACATTCATTCATATATTTGCATCTATCAAAACATTTACTCCTAACATTCCTACATTCACTCCTAACATTGCACCTATCAAAACATTCTCTCCTAACATCCCCCCATTCCCACATTCACTCCTAACATTAACATTCCCCATATATTCATTTTTAAATTCATTCATACATTCATATATTTACACCTATCAAAACTTCCTAACATTCCTAACCTTTCTTAACATTCATTCATATATTTGCACCTATCAAAACTTCTTAACATTCCTAACAGTAACATTTCTATATTCATTCCCTGTATATTCATTCTTAACATTAGATTGCACCTATCAAAGCATTCATTCCTAACATTCCCCTATTTCCACATTCACTCCTAACATTGCACCTATCAAAGCATTCATTCCTAACATTCCCCTATTTCCACATTCACTCCTAACATTGCACCTATCAAAACATTCACTCCTAACATTAACATTCCCCGTATATGCATTCTTAACATTAACATTCCCCATAAATTCATTCTTACATTCATTCATACATTCACATATATTCATTCTTAACATTAACATTCCCCATATATTCATTCTTAACATTAACATTCCTCATATATTCATTCTTACATTCACATATATTCATTCTTAACATTAACATTCCCCATATATTCCGGTTCTTACATTCATTCATGCATTCATATATTTGCATCTATCAAAACTTCCTAACATTCATAACCTTTTTTAACATTCATTCATACATTTTCACCTAAAACTTTCTAACATACCTAACATTCCTAACATTCTCAACTTCTCAACACTAAAAATATTTTACACCTTCCTAACATTCATATATTTACACCTATCAAAACTTCATAACATTCATAACATTTCCTAACATTCATTTTTAACATTCATTCCAAACATTCATATATTTGCACCTATCAAAACTTTCTAACATTCCTAACATTAACTTCCTAACATTCCTAACATTAACATTTCCATATTCATTACCCATATATTCATTCTTAACATTAGATTTCACCTATCAAAACATTCACTCCTAACATTCCCCCATTCCCGCATTCACTCTTAACATTGCACCTATCAAAACATTCACTCCTAACATTCCTCCATTCTCGCATTCACTCCTAACATTAACATTCTCCATATATTCATTCTTAACATTAACATTCCCCATATATTCATTCTTAATATTAGATTGCACCTATCAAAACTTTGTAACATTTCTATCACTCTCAACTTCTCAACAACAAACATACATAAATTTAATAATTTACATACATTCATATATTTGCACCTACCAAAACTTCCTAACATTTCTAACATTTACATATACATGTATATAATCCAAAAAAATAATATCTAAGGTCAATGCACATTTATATAATCCAAAAAAACAATCATGAACATGTGAGTTCAATGTACATGTATATAATCCAAAGAAACAATCATGTACATGTGAGTTCAATGTACATGTATATAATCCAAAAATTAAGCTCATTGATGTCCAAATCAGCTACAATATATATATCTACATAAAAAGAACAATATAAATAATTCTCTAAATGGAAGTCCACCACTATCATCGACTAGGGTCTTTCCTTGGACTCGTAACAATCTGCAACATGTATAAAAACAGATTATGAATATCATAAATTATTTAAAGAACTTTAAACCAAAATAAAAACATTAAACTAATATAGCAAAGAACATTTCAATTATTAACAAAATTACCTCCAATTCTCTATCATCCAACATAGTCTTCTCTTTGCCTCTAAAAGGTGGAGTAGACCCAAGCTACAACATATATAAAAACAATTTATAAATCTTACAAATTATTTAGACTATTTTAAACTAAATTCAAAAAAATAAAATATTAAACTTACAATTCCAACACTATCGTCCAATGGAGTTTTTCCTTTTCCTCGAAAAGATCGAAGAGACCCAAGCTTCAACATATATAAAAACAATTTACAAATGTCAAACATTATTTAAACTATTTAAACATATATATCAGAGAACAATTCAATTATGAACAAAATTACCTCGGTGGCAATATCCACATCCATCATAGAACCTATATCTTCACCTTCAATTTCAATATGTTCTCTTCCCTTAAAATTTAAATTTTGTTAATAAATAAATCATAGTAAAAGCAAAAAATATTAAGCTTAGCAATTAATTTAAAACTAAAACAAAAAAAAATAGAACATTAGCTCACAATAGATGGAAAATCATCTAAAAAGTTCGAATCTAAAGAAACCTGCATAGATAAGTCAAATTAACAATAAGATACATAGTTAAATTTAAAAACAAAAAAAATATATCTTTCAAACATAAATATAAATGTGTAAATTTTAAATATACCTCTCCAAAATGCTCTTCTACATTTCCAGCATTTTCATTAGTGGAGACTTTAAAATTATGTTCATTTAACAATCAAGAAAATTGAAAACAATAAACATTTACGTAACGTATTTATTACTATACATCAACAAAAAGTTAGATGCCATTAGATCTATATCGTATTCTATCATGACCATTCTTTCAAACTAGGATGTTAATGCAAGTGCATCCCAATGTAGTTTTATTTCAGTGGTTATTTGTAAACTTCCTTGTAGTGTGAAATCACAACCGTTGTTATCTTTTCAAAGTTGTTGCACTCCACTCCATATTTATTGTAGATATGTTTTTTCATATTAAATTTTAAAAAATATTATTAAAGAAAGAAAATACACAATAAATATGTACATAATAATGGTCAATATTTATTCTATAAACTTTTTACCAAGAAAACCAACACCCAATAGATATATATTATTACCTTAAAGCCAATTTGGCAAGCTGGTTAGATAAATATTTTTACAATGGAATTCTTCAAGATTTTAATAGGCTTCATCATCTCATAAACCACCAATGGTAAATCTATTAATGACCAAATAAACTTTAATCTAACTTTTTTGCCAAGTCAAGATTAACCCAACATTCCCCCTTTAAACTTGACTTGAGGCAAACACCTACCCTGCCTAAAGTTTATAACTGTGTATTCGAGAATATAACATGTCCCCCCTTAATTATCACCTAGGTCCATGTCTATACTTTACACTGATGATCCAATAAACCAGGACTACACATGCCTAAATAGATATTACAATTATATGCTCATTTACACATGATTATGTATAAATCCAAAAAATAAATGCTTAGAATCTTATATCAAAGCATGTGATTATATGAAACATAAACATATTTCATTTCCAACACCTATCGTGCTCCAAATACAAAACGATGACTCAAGCACTCCTTGACCAAGTACTTCTTCATTCTTTATCCTCTAGGTGCTTCTTTGACCAATGCAACTTCATTAAAGTCAATAATCTAGAGCTTCTCCCATGAGAGATTTATCCACCAAAATTCATGGCTTTGATACCATATTAAAATTAATCAAGCACCATGAGATAAATCCAAATACACACTAAGCATGCACATAATAATGGTCAATATTTACCTTGGAACCCCTTTACCAAGAAAACCAATACCTAATAGATAGCTATTATTGTGTTGGACAACTCGACAAGTCATCCACATGATAAATTTTAAAATAGAGTTCTTCGATCCTTTAAATAGGATTCATCACATGCTAATACCATGAGACCATCCATAAAGTCATTAATAACCAAATACATGTTAATCTAATTTGTTTTTACCAAATCAAGATTAACCCAACATTACATGTCTTCCTTACCTATGTATAAAGATTAAAAAAAAAAAACATTTTTTTCACCCTACACTATTTTGACAACCACTTCGACAACCTATCTCTTTCATCCTCTAAATTTGTAATATCGACCAAAGAGTCTTCAAGTAGATTTTCCCATTTGTTAATACATAGTTGAACGTACACGCTTTCTTTTCATATCTCTTACTATCACCTATGAGTCAATAAACTTTCTATAGACCCATTCATTTTATTTTTATTTTACATATAGAAGGTTTTGAACTCAGCCATCATGTGCTATGCACATTCCACATGAAGAAAATTCAAATCTGGTTTGACAAGGTCATAAAATATGATGCATTTGATATGGGAAAGAGGGAACGGTAGGTTGTATATTAGTGAGTGAATGCAGAATGCACATATATCGGTAATACAAATGCTTAGAAATTGTGTAGCTATACACAAAGTGTACACTTAATGTTTTGTACAAGAGATATCAAGTCTAAACATTTCTCTTGTGAAACAAATAAACAAATATTTTTTATAACTAAATCATGGAAAACCATTAATATTTAATTAGAATAATGGTTTTACTTATCGTTAAGGATTCTTGAGTTGCTTTCTACCATCTTTTGAGCTATTGGATTGCACCTTCCAAGGCTAAGTGTTAGGAATCCAAGGTTGTGCCCTCAAAGTTCATATAATTTCTTCCTTATTAAGTGAAGGTTTTTCCATTCTTTCCACAAGATGAGGGAAATTGTGCAAAGATTTGATAAAAATATAAGAAGTGGTTGGTAATTTGTTTTGGTTTTCTATTAGATATTAAGTGCAATGTTGATAAGTATGTCTGGTATAGAGATCTATCAGGGTGTCCTACTTCAAGGGTTGTCATTTCTTTGGAATATGGCGTGATGGATTATTTTAGAGGGCTTTCTTCCTCTCTATGAATGGCTCATATAGTTTGAGATTGGAAACATTGATGACAATGTGAATGTCCTCGTGCACTCACATATGCAATTTGAATGCATTATCACTACTTGTTGAATGATAATGCAAGGGCCATTATGGAGGAGAAGAAGTTTGTGATGTTTATGATTCTCTTACTTCTACTTGCTTCTTTCAACTTGCAATTAAATACAGGTACTTACTTCCTTAAATTTATTACCTCTTGTATTCACTTTAAGGTGATAATAATAATAATATCGAATTACCATTAAATGCCACTCAACTCTAATAACATATACAAAGATACAAAGTCGAATTTCATAACAAAAAAGAAATATTTCAGGTCACATCCTTTGACCTAACCAATGCCCCTACAAATTTCATGTTCGATAAATAATTTGCTTCTACTATTTGTCAATGAGTTAGTGTCCTAATGGTGGGGAGTTATGGATTTCACTATTCTCCCCCGCAACACAAATCCTCAATGATACATTGGCCTGTTGTGATGAGGCTAGAAGGGTAGGCACCCCCTAGAATGAGACCCCCATATTTGGTGTGTCTCTAAACATCTCAGCCCTTACTAAGTCATGAGTTATTGCTATATTCAATTTACAAGTTGTTTTATATATTCTTAAATTATAATTGCAGTCGTTGTCTTTAAACATAAGCTTATCTTAATTAAAAAAATATCAATAACAAGTTCATCATTGTCCACTTGGATGACATACTGATTTTTGGATGACATACTAATTTTTCTTCAAATATGAAAAAAAACATGTGCAACACATTTAATGAGTTCATGACATTATTCTTACCACTTTAAAGGTTATCAATACCTGCTTGGAACTATTGAATATGTAACTCATATTGGCATTTCTTAAATCCATTATCGACATCGTTGTATACCAAGGCATATCTATGTCCCATAAAATAGGGAAACGTGCATATCTTGCAAGTTAAAGAAGACATAATTATTGCACTCAAATCATTGGTTGAATAATTATTCAATAATGAGACCATGGGAAATTTACATACCAAGTTATTTAATATACATAGATCAACTGAATGCATAATTATTGAACTTGATTGAATACCGATATCATTATTCAATAATGAGACCATGGGAAATTTGCATACCAAGTTATTTAATATGCATAGATCATCTGAATACATAATTATTAACCCATATCGGTATTGGAATGTTACCTATAAGGGGACAATTGATCAATCTAACTATTGAAATTTAGTAGACAAAAGTTAATGCATGTCTTTATTGCCTACGTGTACTTGTTTCAATACAGGAAACAAAGCAGCCATTAATTTATATGATGATTTTGATCTTGATTATAATAATATCATTAATTTTGTGTTCATATTATATTGGATTATAATGTTATATTAATTATTATAATGATAATGATATTGATGGTTTTGTTGATACGATATTTAATACAATATTT
Organism: Pseudotsuga menziesii; assembly: GCA_001517045.1. Lineage (NCBI taxonomy): Eukaryota > Viridiplantae > Streptophyta > Pinopsida > Pinales > Pinaceae > Pseudotsuga > Pseudotsuga menziesii. Next base: position 597,912 of record LPNX010059750.1, read on the forward strand.
AAAGATATCATAAAAAAAATTCACAGAATTTTATTCAGTTTTTAATCCAATAAATAATTAATATATTTTTTCATTAATATATATATATATATCACCTACATTAGATTTAAGTGTCATAGTATTTGTTACAATACAAACCTTTATAACCCTTTAATTTGCTAAAACTATGGTGAGCTAGGAAAAGTTTTTGGTAAGCTTTTTGAGCACACGAACAAGATTTTAAAGTAAACCAAGTATTTTCTTTCTTAAGGTCCAATAAACCAAAGTTGGTCTCATTGGATGTTCATCATCATCATCATCATCATATATATATATAAACATTATAAATATAGTCTAAATATTCTATGTTTTCATTTTTTTATGAGCATATTTTCCGTCATGTTTTGTTCCAAGTCCACTTTGAAATCTATAAAAAAATAGAATCATATATATTAGCTATAGAAATTGCATAATCTGAATGCCATGGGAGTATTTGAGGGTGTTCAATCTATTTATAGATTCATAACACAATTTAAACTCTTCCAAATCTGGATTTTACAAAAAAAACTTACCTGGTTCTAACCAAAACCCACTGGAAAATCCAAAAAGTAAAATAAATAGATTGCTCCATTTTAAATGTCCATAAACCTTCCTAATTAGTTTTTTTAATTATAATCAATAATATTGTTTACAACTTCATATCCTAAGATTTCTTCAAAGAAAATTGTTCGGCATGTTTTTCCTCTGTTTAATATACTTATGTATATGACAATTACATCTCCTTTAATAATATTCAATTACTTTGTTTTTAATTTTATATATTCCATGTAAATTTTCGAGGAAAATCCTTGGGCACTTTCCCTAATTTTGATAATGGTACTCAAGGTAAACTCTAAATTCTTTAGGGCATAAGGCCAAATCAACAATAGGGCTTGAAGCCATTACAAGAGTATACTCATTATGAGCTCAACATATCACTTATGGGAATAGAACCTAGGTAGGACACACACACACACAATATATGTTGAGCTCATAATGAGTATATTCTTGTAACAACTTCAAGCCCTTACATATATTGTGTGGCGGGAGGGGGGGGTATATCTCTGAAAAAACCTAGCATGTTTCTTGTGAGGGTGGTCTCCCTACCCCTTAGGTTTTCTTTGCATGCATCCCTCCTGGGCATGGATTTGAGCGAAAATTCCTTATATGCTCTGAAGAGGGGGGATTTGGTTCCCTAGTTTCCCCTGTTTGATCTAACTCCAAGTCCCATGCACCTCCTTCATGTTTTATGAAGCTCACATCTATCCAGAAAGTCAAGATTTCCTCTTCAACATCATATCACAAGGCTCTTACACTAATAGAATGTGCAATCATTGGGAAATTCACAAGATTATGGCCCTCTCCCAAATCTATCGAACGATGGATTGCAAAGAAGTGGAGATCATTGATTAAAGGAAACCTACTCCATTGTTTATGTGGTGGGGGTTACTATTCTTTTTTATTCAAGAAAGAGGATAGGGATCTCCTATTTAGAATTGACCCTTACTTCATGGGACTAAGAGGAATGTATTTGAATAGGTGGACTCTAGATTTCGACCTAAAAAGTGATATCCCTTCCATAATACTTGTATGGGTTAGCCTCTCTCATCTCTCTTTGCATTTTTGGAGTGATGAGTATTTACTTGCTATTGGGAACACACTGAGTTGATATCTTCACAGATTTGAGCCAAATTTGTCCATGTTTACAAGCACTATAATTTTGGGAGGTTGATTTAGTGAAGGGGCTTCCATAAGAAATAAATTTCTCCATGTATGGATGGACTAATGCACAAAATTAGGTAATGGGAAATTTTCTTTCAAGTGAGTGTGTTCATTTTGGAAAGAACTGTAAAAAAGCAAAACCTCAGCCTGAGGCCCTAGAAAAATATAGCAATTGACATCCGATCAAGATTAGGCAAAATTTTAGGGGTCAAATTTATCCCATGGGGTATTTTTTGATGTTTTTTTTCCAAATAGAGATTCACGAATCTCAAATTTTTTCTAACATGATTCACCTAGATTCCTGAAGATAATAAAAAAAAAAAATCTAAATATCAATAAAATTTCCCATAAAATGTATAAATCCTTATAAAGTTGAATATTTTTACAAAAGTATTGTCAAACATTTTATGGTTGAAAATTTAAGAATTAGTAAGCTTCGTCAAATTTTCTATACTTTAAGAAAATTACAAATCCTTAAAATTTTCCCTAGTCAAGAAGGGTGCAAGGAACACTAGGAATGTTGGAATGACTAGTGAAAAATATACTAATATTTTGGCTTCACAGGGTAATACGTTCCAAGCTCTCTCACAGGTCAAACCTAAAATCCTTTGATTGAACAACCTCAACAAGAAGAAGTTGATATCTAAGGAGAATCTACAAAACACTTGGAGAAGCCTATTATGGAATAAATCAATGCCAAAGGGGAAAACATGGCATGGCTCCCCAATGAGCCAAGGTAATTTTGGCTTAGGAAAAGGGCTTGGCCATCCCAAGTGGAATAGTCACCATAATGAAGGATCGAAAATACAAATAGGAGGTGATATTTCCTCCCAAAAATGCAACAAAAAAACCCTTAAAAGAGAAGAGAGAAGAGTTGGCTACAAAGGAAAAGGTTTTGGAGCCCACTATAGGGTGCTCCTTTAGGAACGCATCATTGAAAATCCCAGGAAATAAAAAACTAGATAGTGATTCTAGTGTTGATCGTCACCCCTCGTCTAACAAATAATGAATATTTCCCCATGGAATTGTAGAGGGTTAAGAATCATAATCAAGGAATAATCATTAAAGGACCTTGTAAAAAGAGAAAGAATTTCAATCATGCTCCTCCATAAGACCAAATTGGAAGTAGAAAAAAGAGAGAAACAATGCAAGTACTGGAAATAAGAGAGAAACTATGGAAGCAGAGTGATTGGAATGCAGTTGGTGCCAAAGGATCCGCAAGGGGGATAAGCAACTTCTATAATGATAGAATACTTAGGAAAATAGAACAATGAGAACATAACATTGGTTAATGACAAGATTATAAAATAAAGAGACAAAGGAACATTCAGGATTTGTAATGTCTACATTCCAATTCAATATGGGTAAAATTTTGATTCTAGAAATCATTATCAACTCCCAAATATTTAGAGCTAATCCATGGATCCATTGTATATTGTGATTTCAACATCACTTTATCTCAAAGAGAAAGAAAGGGTAGAAATTTTAGTTAGAGAACAATTTGGAGAAATAATGGAGGGTTTGATAGTTGATAGGGATCTAGTAGTTATCATTCCAAAAAAGAATGTTCACTTGGTCCAACCACATAATTGAGCTTGGATATATAGTCACTCAACTAGATAGACTTAGTCCATCTCCTCTAGAACTATTCCATTATCCATCTTCAATCATAAACATGTATTCATTACCTTTAAATGGGTGAGAAACTTTGACTTTATTCCATTCCATTTCAACCCTGTATGTTTGCAAGAGAAGGAATCCTTGAACATAATCCAAGATAAATGGGAATCTAGAATTTATGGTTGGCTCGTGTAAGATACCAAAAGTATATTATATTATTCGTTAGTTTAGTTATTAATTATTTATGTAAAAGTCGGCATTATAAGGACACGTTGTTTAAAGGTGTATCTTCGTGTGTGTGTGTGTGTGTGTATATATATATATATGCCACACAGATTTATTATAAAGATCACCACTTTATTATTAAAAATATATATATATTATCTAGTATGATAATCATGTAAGGTCGTAGCCTTACAAGTGGTATCAGAGCAGTTTTTCTCTTGATCTATGGTCAAATAACTTTTTTCCAATAAAAAAAAATTTACAAGCTCATGGTTCCATTCAATTACTAAATATTTGAAGAAATAAAGGAAGCTCCTAGAGGGAGAGAAGAAAAAGGGAAAATAAGAAGGAAAAGGGGAAAAGGAAAAAAGAAGAAAACATAAATAAAGTAAAGTAAAAAGTGAAAAAAGAAAAGCCATCAACAAACGAGTTCATGGTTTTATAGAACCAGCCCATGGTTTTATAGAACCAGTCCATGGTTTTATAAAACTAGCCTATGGTTTTATTTTCTAATTCTCCCATCTCCAATCTCTCTTCGCAAATATCTCTCATTTCCATATTCCCATCCAAAACAAAATAAATGTTAGAAAATATATTATTATTATTGATAATCATTATTAGTTTAATATTATAATCCCCCACCTAACAAAAACTATATAGTAATAATATCATTATTATATTATTATTATTATTATCAGTGTTTATTGTTATTATAATTTAAAAACCATAAATCCATCCATACCATTATACCTTGTTCACATGTTACCCTTTACTCCTCTTCCATACCATTATTTTTCACCAAAACCCTAATCCTTATCCATTCCCCCCAAAACTAATACAATAATAATAAATTATTATTAATAATAACTATTATTATATATATTTTATTTTTCTTCCAAAAGCTATTAAATTTTTATAATAATAATATTGTTATTTTAAATTTACTATTATTATTTTAAATAATAAATTATTATTATAAATATTATTTTTAATAGTTAAAATTTTGAAAAAAATAAAATAAAATCATTATTGTTATAGTGTAACTACCATGTTTCCGTCTTTCTACGAGATCATGTATGGCCAAAAACCCACAAGAGATGAAAAATTTGAAGACATAAAAAGAAGCCAACTTAAAGAGATTGAAAAAAAAAACACAGAGCTTGAAGACATAAAAAACCAATTGAAGAATTCAAAATGTTGATAATACAGCAATGAGAAGAGGAATCTAAAAAGCAAGTTGACAAAAAAAATCCAGAGGCACATGGGTCCTACACCTCAAGTGAGTTGAAGGAAGAAGAAATATTTGTGTCATCTAAATTCTCAAGCAAGGGAAAGTAAGAAGAAACATTAGATGATATTGATCAGGTACATCCCAAGACTGCTTCAACACTTATGACATAACAAGGGTCTACAGACATAAAGAAAGAATCTATTGAGAATCTTGAGTTCCCATATCAAGTAGAGCTGGAAACTGCATTGACCCTCACAACAAAAGTAGGGACTACAACCATAAAGGAAGAAGTTATTGTGACTCCCAAGTTCTCAGATCAAGTAGAGATGGGAACTGCATCTGCACTCACGACAGAAGAAGGGACTATGACCATAAAGGAAGAATCTATTGCACCTCTCAAGTTCTCAGATCAAGTAGAGTTGGAAACTGCATCACCCCTCATAACAGAAGAAGGGACTACGACCATAAAGGAATAAGTTATTGCGACTCCTGAGTTTTTAGGACAAGTTGAGTTGGAAACTGCATCTGCACTCACGATAGAAGAAGGGTCTACGACCATAAATTAAGAAGCTATTGTGACTCCCGAGTTCTCAGGTCAAGTAGATTTGGGAACCGTATATGCACTCAAAATATAAGAAGCAACTACGACTCCCAAGTTCCTAAGTAAAGAGGAATAATGTACAACGACAACTCCTAAATATTCAAGTAGGGAAGAGTCTGAAGTTGCTACTTCAACCAGAAAGGAAGGGAGGCCATGTCAACTGCCTCCTTATATCCCTCCTCACAAAATATCTATGCCACCCGACCTTGGGAGGGATAACAAAATACACCCCAAGTACAAACCTCAAAATACGATACTCAGTAAAAAATATGTATGTCTACCAGAAATTTGTTGCATCTTCTTACAAGGTAGGGAAGCAAGGAACATTAATACAACAACTGAAAAATCTATAAAATTGTCTACTGAAACTCCAAAACAAGGACTTATTAAGGAAGACGATAACAAGGGCGATGAAACATAAGAGGTAGAAGACAAGGATGTGAAAAATCAAGATGATATTGACAATCACAATGTCAATATCAATTGTAAAGAAATTGACGATGTCGTAGATTGTAATGATAAAACACAAAATACTGTTAAAAATGAATTTAATGTTAACAACAATTATGAGAGAATTGAATTTGTAGAAGAATGCAATAGAAAATAAAAGCATCGAAGATGACCTTAATCATGATAACGTAGAAGAACAAAACCTAGAAGATGTTCCACAAATAAAGAGATGAACATTTTACTAGTGGCCGCCACTCAAGATGTGCTAGAATATCAATATCAAAAGTTTCGATGGGAACAACTAAAGATATGCTTCTTAGACAAGGAAGTAAGTACATTATTAGTAGTTGTCGCTACAAATAAGAAAACCATATCAAAGCCTTGCAGAAATATCAGAAATCTACGTCAAATTAGAATATCAAAAGAACACCATTAGATTAGAAGCTCAGAAGAATAATTCATATAGTTGTTATGCATTTATCTACAGAATCATATGCACGAAAAGATTTGAATGGAAATACTATAATGTCCCCGGTTTTGACCCCGTTTGCATGATGTATATATTGTAATTAATCATGGTGAGGAGCTCAAGGCAAAAGCCCCACCATCGATTTGGTTGTGTATGTTTCGGCAATGGGGGATAATTGCCGATGGTATGCCGTGCTATCCAGCACATTTTAATTCGGCATCATGTAAATCCGCACATCAATTAAAATAAACCACAACCAGCTACGGCAGTGCAACGTTGAATGAAAAGGGCATGGTTCCAACGGATAAGGGGTGGGGGATGTCAAACCTTTGTTAAGGGAAAAGCCTGTGTTTCACCACCTTTGTGGTTTGTCACCTTTCTTGTCTTACCCAACCTTTCCAACCTCTTCAATGTCTTGACTTGTTAGTTGGGGGCAGTTATTGCATGAGGAAACGTGGGCATGGAAAAACGTGGGTTTGGCAGGCTGCTGTCAGTTTGGATAGTACACATGCTCAGTGGAGAACCTTCGTTCCTCTCACGTCGGTCTTCATTATCCCCATGGTCGGTTTCTCTCACGCCTGGTCGGTTCTTCCTCACGTGCAGGCTGGGATTGTATGTTTTTGGTTCCTCCTCGCACACTGTTCGTGGCTCTTCCTTGGTTTGTGCACGCAGCAAGAAGGTAGAACGGCCTCAAGGGCCCGATTTCTCCTGGTATGTGTCCTGACCGTGGTTTTTAGTCCACGATTTCTGTTTGCTGTTGATTTTCACCCACGAATTGGGCTGCTGTCATTTCTTCTATGACTGTTGGATGCTGCTGAGTCGTTTTCATGTTGTGAGCCGTGCTCACTGGTTTCGTTTTGGGACTGTGGTCTTCCCTACGTTTTTGTTGGCGGTGGTGCTCAAATTCGTTTTGGGCCACTGTGGATTTCCAACCCGTTGGTTGAATTTCCCTCTGTCCACGCTGAGAGCTGGCCTCTCCTCTGTTTGTGGACTGTGTGATGTTGCCCAGCCGTTCCATTGAGGAATGGAGAGTGCTGTTGGTTGAATTTCCCTGTTTGGAACCGTGGAATGCCATTATCATTTCATTGTGTGTCTGTGGCTACTGAGGTACCCTGGTTTGGGTGCAGCTGAGTTGTTTTGGCCATGTTAGGGCCAAAACCAACTCTGAGTTGCCTTGTAGGCTGGAGCTGTGTCTCACCTTTTGTTTAGGGATCATTCCCGGTTGTTTTTCTTTCTTCACGGGGCTGTGAAGGGTTTGTTTTGCTGCTGTTATGCAGTGGTTGTCCCCTTGGGATGTGCTGGCTTGGCCAATCGGTGAAGGCCTGTTAAACCCAGCAGTGTATGGTTTGGTTGTTGTGTGTCCCCTTGGCTACGTGTAATCCTGCAATTGACCCTTGTTTCGGAGGAATCATGCCCAGCTCGGGGGTGGCAGCGTTGCTGAGAGGCTGATGAGCATGCTGGCCTATGGTTGGGTGGAACGTTGCAGCGACGTAGCTGGTTGCGGGCGAGTTCTTCACCAAAAGATAAGCCTGCTGTCTATATTTCATCTCTGCAATTATCTATTGATGTCAATTGATTAATTATGACAAACATGTTTATGCTGGAAATGTATGTGTGTTGCTTCTGCTGTATGATTGAGGATTCAGGAATTCGTGTATGCTTAGGCATCTTAATATGCATCCTGTAAGTTTTAATTCCAGCATTGATTTTCCTCTGTATTTCTTCATGGGGCGCTTTGCCCGGCTGTTATTTGATGTTCGTCGCGTCCTCTTCGCCGGTCTGAAGGATGGGGATGTGACAAATACGACCAATTATTTCAAGAAATTCTAAACCGTGGTACCATTATTCATGACAAGACTTCTAGTTGAAGCATGCTTACAGAAGATTCATGGACGAATCTTTTCAGAGCATGATGAGTTGTAATATACCAAAAGTATAATATATTAGTCATTAGTTTAATTATTAATTATTTATGTAAAATTCGGCATTAGAAGGACACATTGTTTAAACGTGTCTCTTCATATATATA